>JACMIG010003644.1:0-11788 GCA_014805385.1 Levipalatum texanum | reverse complement strand
CACGCGAGAGGACGAACCAACGCGACCCCTAACGTGGGCGCGAAGCGCCCATCCCCGTCTACTATAATGCGCGTAAACTGAGTGCGCGCGAGCCGCTAGGGGGGTTTGGGGGGGGGGGCGAAGCCCCCCCAACTAGCGGTTTAAAGAAAATATGCTAAAACATATATTGTTGTAAAGAATGTTGTCTAAGCCGAATCAACTCCCCGATCTCCGCCACATATCATCCGAAATGGGAATAATGGAGAGTGATTCCACTCCTTCACTCAAGATCCCCCAGTGCACTGCCATTGCTGCTCCCGATTTAGACCTGAATGGGCAAGTACTGCTTTTTAAAGCGGAGATATTTCGGGAAACATTGCCCAGAATTATGTGGGGCGCACAAATCGGGGTTTGATCTCTCCTCCGATTGTTAGGATATCCGGAAATAGCAATGTCTAAATATAGACGCGCACTCGCGGGGAAGTTTGGACCTTGAGGATCACAGAAAAGGAGGGGGAGGCGAAAGGGAAGTCGTCTTCCCTTTCGCTCTCTCCCTCACTCCTCCTGTACTCCCTCTGCTAGACACCGCCGTGATTAGTAATTACTGAACCCTCGACAATATTTTTGACTGAATATTTTGACTGATTCTTCCGGATCCCCCCATGAATTCCTCGATGATACTCATGAAAAGATATAGTGTTCCATCAACAAATCCTGCAAAATACGCTCCCGTGATTTTCAGACATCGCCCCTGAAAACATCCATGCCTGGCCAAACCTTCGACACCTTGGACTACCTTGCGCCCCTTGGTAAGACAACAAAAATAGGACTGGGAGCGACCGTTCTTATCGCCGTTGAATATTTGGCTGCTAGACAACCGTGCCACTTTACCGGAAGTTCCTCATCCCCTTTTGCAGACGGGAATCGTGTTTAATATTGGCGGAGACACTGCCAGTATTTCAGTTGTCGGAGCCATCTTCGGAGTGATTCTCTTCGTCCTTTCCATCTGCATCAACTTCTTCTGCGTTCTCAAGACGGATGAAATCACTATCTTCGAGAGGGTAAGAAGTTCTTATGAGGAATGTTGGCGAGGGATGGATCGCGTGGGAACCGCAACAGTCACGGATTTTTGGGTTTGCATTACTACAGTGTCCGGCTAATGAAGTGATCAAAACATTGATTCCGAAATAATGTTATTATGGCCGTTCCCAAGCGCTCTTAACATCTTGGTGCAGAACTCTCCTCAGCAGTCAGACAACGATAGAACTCTATTTTCAATGGAGAGAGAACAGTTCGATCGGAACACCAATTTAGAAGGATTTGGAACTGCCATATAAAGATTTTGCAGTGGGGCGCGCGCCGCAACATGCGTCTCGGCCCACATTCGATGAAGACGATTCGGACGGCATTGCGGAGGTGAGCTATTCTAATCTCTATTTTTTCTCATAATGCTCTCTAGGGCTTCCTAAAATATTGTATTTTTTACAGAGAAGCAGGAGATTACGAAGATGAAGAGCACGAGCCGATCGTTGCCAATTCTTAGGCTGATACTCTCTCGAGAGGTCTCCACTTCAGCAACAATGTCGCTTGTTGTTTCCCTCTTATCTCAAACATTAATCTTTTCTCTGCTGAGTACATTTCAATGATCATTACTGAGCATTTCAACGTTTCTTTCGTTAGAGTGACAAAGCGTGTGATTATCGAAGCTGCATTGTCTGAGAGGTAAAAATTCGTTGAAAACGATCGTATCAGGAACTAATCGACCGCGTGGTTGAAGCCCTTTCCCAGCTTCGTCACCCGAATCATCAATTACGTAGAAAACAGAACATTTCTCTGGTTATGGCTGTCATTCCTCTCCAAATGGCGCCAAACCCCGCTATTGTAGACGTTTCAATATAATGCCTTGGGAAAGGTTGACCACCGTAAATACTTGATTTAGTACGAATATTCCCTCCAACCTGGGCAGACGTTTCAGCACGACACCCGGAGGCGATATCGACCTCCAATCAGATCGCCTCTGAGCAAACCAAATACAAATTTAATCCGCATTCCTCTGTTATTTATTGTAACCATTGCATTTTCAAATTACAGTTGTCAGATCAAAGCCTGTGGTGACCGAAATTGAATGTTTCCCCGCCGCGACGTCGTTGCGACAACATAACAAGCGTAGTGCGAACCTTAAAGTAAATTACTGGTTGAAGCGAAGCTGAAAGTCATTTGTTGTTTAGAAATATATGAACGTTTAGCCGTCCACACACTGATCGCGGATTTCTCCATATCAGTGAACAATCGACAACGATTTCATTATAACCGTTTCATTGCCACGAACCCACTGATTATAAGGCAAAATGTAATGCAGATTGATCAGAGGTGACGCCAAGTCAACGGTGCTTGCAAGCTGAAAAGAAACATTGTTTCGGCGCATTTATAAACTAAAGGTCTTTTATGATTTTATACGTATATGAGTCTGTCCGCGTAAGGATCAACCAGTCGGCGAACAACGGTAAACTAGGCTCCGCTGGGATTCATATTTTGTACATAGGTAGCCTACATGTCGAAAAGTTGAAAACACAATAGTTTGGGTTTCGTCGATTACGGGTGCCAGAACTACGTTCCTTCAAATTTCGCTCTTCCGAGATGCTTCCGGCGGACGTTTTTGTCCATAACTCTGCAACCTTTTGACCAATTCGGGAGATTTAAAAAATGGTATGTCACCCATTATCCTCTCTCTAAATTGTGCTCTTGGTTGGAGGTCTGCGGGTCATTGTATGAGTTGTGTTGGGAGTTATATGCAAAAAGTTCAAAGGGGGTTTTCTCGAACATATGGAAAAAGGCATCGGGTTTTTGATTTTAAATGAACAATCATATAGAGATGATCAAAAATATCATAATTAGACAGATATCCACTTGCCGTATTTATATGAAACATCGATTTATATGAATGTGGGAGAAATTTTCAATGCTAAAGGGCTACTAAGACAACCTAGACATCGGGTCCAAAATATTTTTTCTTTTCTTAGCACCCTCAACATATTCCTAACCTAAAAAGATAGGGTCATCAGTAACGTTCATCGGACGATAGATGGACCCATGATGGGGGTATCATGGTCTAAAATCGGTGAAAATGAACTGAAAAGATGCCGGAAATATATTCCTGTTCCGAAATATTGACCGTGAAATGACTAAAAGCACAGAAAAACAACACAGCTCCAATTCTTCGGCATCTTTGAAAATTCGATTTTAGGACCATGATACCCGTATCATGGATTTAAAAATGTCCCTTACCAACAAAAAGTCAAAAAATATTTTTTCTCGAAATTGCTCAAAAACGTCCATACACATCATATTATACCAAGTGGAGAACTTTTTAGTCCATTCCTCAAAAGTTCATTTTCACCGATTTTAGACCATGATATGGGTCCATCTATCGTCCGATGAACGTTACTGATGACCCCATCTTTTTAGGTCAGGAATATCTTGAGGGTGCTAAGAAAAGAAAAAATATTTTGGTCCCGATGTCTAGGTTGTCTTAGTAGCCCTTTAGCATTGAAAATATCTCCCACATTCATATAAATCGATGTTTCATATAAATACGGCAAGTGGATATCTGTCTAATTATGATATTTTTGATCATCTCTACATGATTGTTCATTTAAAAGCAAAAACCCAATACCTTTTTCCATATGTGCGAGAAAGCTCACTTTGAACTTTTTTCATAAATTCCCAACACAACTCATACAATGACCCGCAGACCTCCAACCAAGAGCGCAATTTAGAGAGAGGATAATGGGTGACATACCATTTTTTTAAATCTCCCGAATTGGTCTAAAGGTTGCAGAGTTATGGACAAAAACGTCCGCCGGAAGCATCTCGGTAGAGCGAAATTTGAAGGAACTTAGTTCTGGCACCCGTAATCGACGAAACCCAAACTATTGTGTTTTCAACTTTTCGACATGTAGGCTACCTATGTACAAAATATGAATCCCAGCGGAGCCTAGAATACCCTTGTTCGCCGACTGGTCGATCCTTACGCGGACAGACTCATATAGTATCAGAGCCCGCTAACCAGCATGTCGACGTACTCCATCCAATCGACGGTTGTTAGCCGCACGAGATTGGTTATGTAAACAGTAGCCGCAAGTGACAGCAGAACGGGCACGAGCAACTGGGCCGTTAGGGCCTCAAACGGTTGTAGTTTCGGTAAACAGCAGATGCCGATATTACCTTGATAAACATGGCATGTACTCGACGATTCGCGTCACTCATTGCTCTCTTAAAGAATCAGTTTAATATAATGGAACGATCCTGGCCGAATAATATACAAAAGTAATGGATCTCGTTGTGTCAACAAAGGGCAATTTCATGGCATGTTTTTGTCCTCCCAAATGCCTCATTGTCAGTGGACATATATGGAATTGCAAGAGACATTTAAAGAATAACATGAACAAATATTCTTACCTCGGAGTTCTTTAGAATCAATATAATTCTTCTTCGAGTGAAAAAGATGACGCTGAGTGCAATGGGACCGGAGAGGACGGGGAGTCTAATGCCGAAACATGGAGCCGGAGCAAAGAGGTCGGGAATCACTGTAGTTCAGAAGAAAATTTATAATCTGATAGCACTTCGCATTTGATATTTCAAGATTTTATAGATCTTTTGACATTGTGAAATTCGTAATACTTAGACATTTTAAATTGGAGAGCTTGTCAAGTACATTCGATACAAGGATAGTCGATGACTGAAGTTTAGGTTATTTACCGGTGACGACATAGTCGTGAACGAGAGGAGCAAAGCGCGGATGGTCGATAATTGCATTGGAAATGGACGAATTTGATGAATCGGCGGCGATGTACGTGGGTACCTCAAGAGCGAGCGTTTTCGTTTGATTATTTTCAACTCGACACGTGGCCTCACATATCATGAATGTCCGAGTTGTTTTCTTTCATCGTTTCAAGAACTTATCTCTCCTCTATTTCTCGTTTCTCTTCAATTTCAGCATTACCGCAATGCCAGCGAAGCACACGATGTGCAGAAGGATTGCCGCCGTCCAGACGACCGTCCGCGATGGAGTGGAACGGGCGAGAACGACGAGACGATAGACAAATGACTCCGCCAAGATGCACACCGAATACGCCACCAGTGATTGGAAGAGGGCTGGAGAAAGGAAGATGATAATACCATTATACCAATCGTGAGGGATGATTCGTTAAATATTTTTCAAGTGAAACAAGTTTGCATTTATTTCATTTGTTTCTTTTCATATATTGAGTAAAGGTTCATAAAAGCGAATTGAAATACCTTGTCCGAATGCGCAAAGCCGCGCGCCGCCGTATGAACATACTCCAGGAAAAGCGTAGAGGAGCGCGTATTCGTCCGGTACCAACTTCGACATAACCGCAAGGCTGCTCAGTGAGGCCGCCAAGTCGACGAGGGCCGCGTTCAGCAGCAGAATCGAATACGTCCGCATTTGAGGAGGGCTGTATTGCGGTATTGCCAACGGTGTTCCGTTTGCACTTGCTCTCTCTCCACTGTTCTCTCATTTCTCTAACCGCCCAGATAGGTTAGAGAAACGAGAGAACAGTGGAGAGAGAGCAGGTGCAAACGGAGCACAAACGAAACAGCTTTGGCACAACCACAATATTTGGTTGATTTTATATCCAGACTCCTATCAGCTTTGGTGTTTTACTATCCCACCACTACTTTCGAGCATTATGACTGAACAACGCAGACCCTAAAGAAATGGCAGCCAGGAGAACTGCATTGGCCAGCACCGACGATGCGTTGATGACGACGAAGGCAACCGCTGCGATATCTTCGCTAACCACGTGCATCGTTGAATGAGACGTATGCTTGTTACTTTTTTTTCTATTGATGGCATCGCACCCTTGGGAACAAGAAATACTGTAACCATTTTCCCTGCCGTCTGATCGCTGTGAAATCATGCAGCAAGGACTTCGGAGAAAGAATGCCATATTGAGCTTGTATTTTCATTAATCAAAGTCAAATCAGGACAGCGGTTGCAGTAGTAGCTATTGTAAGAGTTGCTTATTTAGCTACGCGCAGTTGTTCCTTCTGTAAGTATATGTGGCGTATAATCTGTCCGGAATTCTGGTTCTTATCTCTAATCGAAATGATATCACTCTTTCTTTGCCTTCTGTACCACAAATAGATGATGGAAAGAGCAAAAATCTCTGTGTGTAATAACGTGAATCTATTCTCCTTGCCGTGGAGTCCCTGAGGATTATTATGATATGAAGCCGAGCGACGAAAATAACGAAGATAGAAGCGAATCATAGACCACAGCGTGAGAAATGCTGTCAGCAGGCAGTGGAGGTTACCACACTCGATGCGCGCTTGTTGTCGGGAAATATCTTGGTAATGCAATGAGAACTAAAAAAACGGTAAGAGCATGATCAATGAATGCCAATCCCAGGGCTAAGGGATGAGCCTAATTTTGAGCATGGTGGTGAAATTTTGTGAATCACGCTGCGGTCTCTAAGTGACCGGAATTAAGCTTTCCAGTTTGCCGTCCCAAAGTCGGAAAATTTACACTATTAATGATATAGCTTGAGTTTCGCTTTGTCCTTCTGCGGTGCCAACGTTCGGATGCGTCGTTCGCCTTGCCTCGTGTACTACAATGATGATGAGCAATTACTTTATTTCAATAAAACATTGTATAATAGACATGAGCTAGTGCAGATGAGTGGAAGCGGAAAGCGTGTTTATTAGCATAGTCAATCCGGATGATCAAACAGGCAATGAGGGCGAATTGCCCTAAGATGAAATGGCGTGTATTCCAACGCTATTGAGAAGCTTGCACAGATGCCGTCCAAAGATTTGCGTGCGCAAGTGTCCTGCAATGTGTTCAAAAATGAATGTTTTCGCTATATATTCATGCATTTCAATTGCTTGCTTTAGTGATGAATAGCATTATAAAAATATAAAAAAGTCGGGAAGTTAATCGTGTCCCCACAGGAAGGGACATTTCACGTCATATGTACATATTTTTCTGTCGCAATATCTGTTTCTTCTGGGTTCATCCCGTGAGATTGTTTTCAAATCTATTAGCACAAGTGTTGCACCATCTACTTGGGTTCCGCGTGGTCCCATGTGAATAAAAACGCTCCCACACATTAGAAACCACGAGTAAACGGTGATAACTGACAACAAGAGCACTGCTTACACACATCAGAACTCACCAAGGAGGAAGACTGTGCTCCACGGATTCATGACCGAAAGTGGGTACGAGAAGAACACGTAATTCTCGCGCAGCAAGTACATATTGCGTTCCTGCTGGAACATTAATTGCGACCAAGTAGTCTGAGGTTACCTTTACGCGCATCAGCTGGAAGACGTTGATAAGTATAAAGTAGGACGCAGCATTCCAAAGTGCAACAAAGAGAAAAAATGAAGCCACAATAATCGAACGCTCGCGCTTTGATTTTCTTATTGATCTGCACAAATTGGAAGATAATCATTTGCTGTCGGAATCTACTTTTTGCGGAGCGTGTTGAATATAATGCAATACATTAGGGCGCATAATATAGCACATCCTAGGCACTCGACGGATGAAATAAGGACGTTGACCTGTAGTATATCAGGCGGATCAGCTAAGGATCGACCAACCGCTGGTACAGTGATGTTATAACCCATATTTTTTAAATTTTTTAAAAATTGTACATACTAATAGAAGAAAAATCCGCTATTTTTGAAATTTTGAAAAAAAATCCCCTGGAAGATATCAGGCTTCAAAGTTCGACACCTCAATTTCTTAACTTCCATACCTTTGCGCTATGCGCCGGGAACTTTATCGGAATATAGGTTTTCGAGGGCGCTGATTCCAAAAATCATAATTAGAAAATTCAGAAAATTCAAAATCATGTCGACCCATGACGTCACTTTCGTTCGAAAAATCATATCTTTAATTTTTATAAAAACTACCCTCCAGAAATCACAAATATGAAAGAGCACTATAAGTAGAACTATCATAAATTTTTTCAGAAAAAATGGCTCACTACACGATCCAGGAGATGCAGCGATATCCGAGTAGCTCGCCGTGGCGCAGTGGATTTTTTCGACTTCCAGGGGCTTGAGGTCGCGGGTTCGAACCCTGTTCGTTGCATTTGTTTTGCAAAACGTTTTTACGATATCCTTGTTATATTCCAAATACAAAATTGCACCTATTGAGGGATATTTCACGACTTTCATTTAAAATTTTACTTAATATCATTTCATCCCAAATTTTGAATATAAATTCTACCGTATTCACATTGTTTCGAATTTTTCTTTCGCGAGAATGCTTCCGACTCATTTTTGAAGCAATCGAGCAAAAAAGGGAGCCTATGGACACCATGGTACATCCAAAGGTCGTGGGATTCATGGCTTGGTTGGTGTATTGGTGAGTTCCGTGGGCTTGACTACCAACACATACTTGTTTTGGCTGAAATTTGATCATATTAAGTTTCCTGTAATAGAAAAAGTAAAAATTCAAAAAAATCATTTTCCTTTACTAGCATATTTCGGCAGATCTCAATGAATGTTATTATTTGCTTGCCAAGAAACCAACTAAATTTAAAAATGTGATTTTTTAAACATTTTGTACTAATTTTTATTTCAGGAAATTTATATGATCAAATTTCAGCCAAAACAAGTATGTGTTGGTAGTCAAGACCACTGAACTCACCAATACACCAACTAAGCCATGAATCCCACGACCTTTGGATGTATCACGGGCTCCCTTTTTTGCTCGACTGCTTCAAAAATGAGTCGGAAGCATTCTTGCGAAAGAATATTTCGAAACAATGTGAATACGGCAGAATGTATATTCAAAATGTGGGATGAAATGATATTAAAGAAGGAGTAGGAGGAAGATTCCGGTCCGTAAAACAGCTGGGGAAATTGGGGACAAATATCGCAGAAAAATGACTACGGTAACACCACGGAATTTTGCAATTGCAGATTAGAACGATTTATCATTACCGGAATCGAACTGGCAACGTTCCACGCCCCAGATAGACAATTTACCATTGCTCCATGAACTCGTGAGCGCAGTCTATGGCGCTAATGCATTGCGCAGACCAGACTGCCCAAAGCTACCGTATCTTATTCACCACTTTTTCAAGAGCCATATCTCATGATAGAATAGAGTATGACAGGAATGAGTGGTATGAAACAACTCGTCACAACGAGCTAAATCCGTTGATGTCGTATACTCGCGTTTAAAAGTTCCTCCTGCTCCTTCTTTAAGTAATATTTTTAATGATAGTCGTGATATATCCCTCAATAGGTGCAATTTTGTAACAAGGATATCGTAAAACGTTTTGCAAAACAAATGCAACCAACGGGGTTCGAACCCGCGACCTCTAGCCCCTGGAAGTCAAAAAAATCCACTGCGCCTCGGAGAGCTACTCGGATATCGTTGCATCTCCTGGATCGTGTAGTGAGCCATTTTTTTTGAAAAAAATTGTGAAAGCACTACTAAGAGTGCTCTTTCAAATACATGATTTCTGGAGGGTAGTTTTTTTAAAAAATTAAAGATATGATTTTTGAACGAAGGTGACGTAATAGATCGACATGATTTTGAATTTTATGAATTTTCTAATTATGATTTTTGGAATCAGCGACCTCGAAAACCTATATTCCGATAAAGTTCCCGGCGCATAGCGCAAAGGTATTGAAGTCAGGAAATGGAGGTGTCGAACTTTGAAGCCTGATATCTTCCAGGGGAATTTTTTTCAAAATTTCAAAAATAGCGGATTTTTCTTCTATTAGTATGTACAATTTTTAAAAAATGTAAAAAAAATATGGGTTAGAACACTGCTGTACCAAGACCTAGCGAGGTTTGGTCGATCTTTACTTGACCAGCCTGATATCCAGAACGAAAACATATGGAACACTTACAAAAGAATCTTGAAGATTCGTAAAGCGAACGTATGTTCCGATAAGGGGCGAATACTGGTAACTTGAAGGTTGCTGGAAGACCAAAACGGTAAATCCAAATACTGTTGGAAATACTGCATGGAGAGCCAATAGCTTCCACCATGCAAGACTTTCAAACTTCTAAATTGGCTTGGACGAATGCCGAGGGAGAAGGAAATGCCTTTGTGTAAATGTGCACCGGGAAGCAAATGAGCAGGAATCGATTGATGGCTATGAGCGTGATTCCGATTACCTTCAAAAATATCGTATTGATCAAGTATCGCGATTTTTTGGCGGATTTAAATTTGTCTTGTAAAGCATGAAAGTCTCTCTCTGCAGGATAGAAGGCGACGAGAATATCGATTTTTGAAAGGAGAAATAACAGTATGAAGGAAATATCATGCTTGAAAAAGCTTTTATTATTATTCCCCTACCTCTCCTGCCATGCTGTAGAGCATCAGGCAATACATCAACTGAGATATCCGATTGTTATTCATGAAGGGCAGTAGAAAGTTCAGGGCTTTAATATCCTTTGGTAGATTGCTTCCGATGAAATAGACCATGTAAGGTATGCCGAAAAGTGACTGCAATTTCCTGTTGTAGATGTTCAACTGAAATTTGCACAACTACTTGCATATCGATAGAACTCTACGTATTTTTAATTATAGTATCTGCTTTAATAGAGACCTGAGTCGCAGTGATTTTGAGTGTATTGTACGCGATGCTGTTCCTATTCTTCCAGATAACAGCGACAATGCGAACGTAGAGTAAGCACGAAAGCATGCCAAACGGTACTAGAACGCAGTCAAGCGATTTGAAGTAGACCATTCCTTGGGGATAGAGACTCTGAATTTTTTTAGGTTGACGCGAGCTAGACTTCCGCTTTGGGGGCGGGGAGATTCGAATAGACTGATTTAATGCTTGAGATCATCCCACGAGGCCCAGACTATCCCAAGATTCGGTGCACGACCTCAACACATTTTTAAGCCTGTGGATCTCGTGCTCTAATACCTAGACGGCATTTGGTTTCTCACTTAGAATGCACGCACCCTACTGGATCACATGCTTTTGTCAAAGTGAAAAACAGATCGAAATTTTTTTGAGAGGATTTCGCTCATTTGCCAATTTTTTAAAGAGCAGTATAACGGAAGGAAAATTTAACATAGAATTGAAAAATACATGGCAGGGTGCACACTTTCATAATCTGCACTTGGAAATATGTTCTCCGTGGGACAACTTTTGAGGAAGTGATGCATGAACTTTGAGAGAATGCCGCCCGCGTCTAGGCGCAAAAACACACATCACCGATGAAAGGATAGACTGCGATCGAGCTCGCACTATGTTGGAAAACAGCCAGAAAACACGTCATGACTTTTACTGGATGGTGTACCTTTGCAAGTTAGGTCGTAATTTCGTATATTACACTGCTACAGATTCACATGGTAGAACAGAGGCACGTGGGGTACTTTCCGTGTGAATCCCCCATACCAAATTATAACAAAGACAACGAAAATAATAGGTTAGCGATCCCAATATGGTATATCTAGTCAACAGCAAATCCCAAACTGATTATCAAACGATGACTTTTAGACTGAAAGTCAGAGTTTGGAAATCTTCTGATCAGTTTGAGATTCACTGACGGCCAGTTCCCAATTGGAATCACAAACTGTTCAGTGGTTGGTGGTCAACAAGTTAATTCGCATGTAACGGTTTCTGAAGCCAATTTTGTGAATACCTAATTTTGTGAATAAGAATCGACTAACAAAAAAAAGGAACCTTAAGACGCGTGTTTTGTTAAAACCAGCCGTCAGCGGCCGCCTTCAGCGGCCGCTTCCGACTGGTAAGCAGGAACGGCCGCTCGCTGCGCTCACGGCTTTTTCTAGTGCTCACT
>JACMIG010003643.1:0-11790 GCA_014805385.1 Levipalatum texanum | reverse complement strand
AAGAGACTCGCACTTGACACATCCAGAATTGACGCTTGAATGGATCCGGGAGTGAAATGAGACTCGCATAACTTTGGCCGATTGGTGGACAGTCTTGATCCAAACGGTTACGAAATCCTGGGCCAAAAGCCGTTCTGTGCGCGGTATATACCGCGAGTGCGTTTTTTTGGCTGTCTCTTACATCAAGTGAGTAGGCGCCCGGCTGAGCGTAGGAAGTTTTGCTCGTATCGACGTCGACGCATGCCTTACGGTGCTTGTACGTTTCCTGCGGAATATCCAATTAAAACATTAGTCAACATAGAGCTTCTTGGCCATGATCGAGCGCAAAATGATCGAAAACATTTAGTGCTTGACCTCATAATATTATGAACAAACAAATACAAATTTGCTGCGTTCCGAGGGAATATACCCTAGTGATCAAGAGTTCATCGCGTCCTCCTGGCCGAATGCGCTTTGATGCCGTCTCGACGAAGATGTTCTCTCCAGGGCGGTGGAAGAATACCTGGAACATACCACCCATCTATCATTTTTAGGTTCTGAAAATCGGAAACCTGCATGCACTCCGCTTCCATCCATGGCAGCGAGTCAGAGTCGTTCATTTTAACGTGTGCTATGAGGTCTGAAAGAGAAATCACTAAATATTTATTGTGATGAACCCCCAAGGTTGCAGTATTTTTCCGATCTTTCTGCGCTTAGCGCCCGTTTGATCTACCAGTTACTCACTGCGAGATACGCTGGAGCTGGCTGGGACCACCCACGTTCCACCCACGCAATGCAAAGTACACATTACAGTAGTAATGTTGCTCAAAACGAATGAGTTTCGGAAAATAATACTGTCACCCCGCGGGTTCTCCACAATATACAATGATCTCCTACCTCCACCCTTTCCCGTAAGCCGTATCGGATACATAGGATGCGTCGAGTTCGGGTGATTGAATGTGTAGCAGGCCCCGAGCGAGTTGTCGCGGTACTTTACCATGTTTCTGACGATCAATATATTCAGAGGACGGAGTGAGGCCATCACTGGATATTGAGCATTTCTCCGGCGAAGGACATGCTCTCGAAGGTGTCGCTAGCGCTGAAAGTCAGTGCGTCCAGCAACGACTTGGGCAGATTACACAGCAGCACAGGCAGGCTGTCTTGCAGTTTGGCCGGGTTCTTGCGACCTTCTTTGAGGAGCTAAAAAGGCGGTGCTGAGACGAGGCATTTCTTTACCTGCATGACGTCATCCTTTTCGCTTTTGTACACGTTGGTCAGCTCGGCTATCCATTCCACTTCTGAAAAGGAAAGCGTCTTTAAAGAAGGAATATGAGGAATTATAATAATTTAAATTGGACCGTGTTTAAACGGACTTAAGTTACAGTTTTCGCCGGTGTATCCGGCAGTGCACGAGCAACGCGGCTTCGACAAGTCCTCGTCGCAAACTGCTCCAGCGTCCTGGACAGCTTCCTTAAGACAACAACACTTGCACCTCACCAGAATATTGCACTTGGTCGCGTAGATCGTTCCACCGTCGCCGATGTATTTAGCACAGCGGGGGTTTTCTCAACAGCGTGGATATGTATCCCTTGGAAGGAAACTAATATTTTGTCTATCTTCGAATAACATTAAATCTCACTGAGACGGCACCCAAAGTCTGCAGGATCCGCTGCATATGCAGTCATACCACCACCGCCAACATCGATTCCTGAATCTACATTTGGTCAGAAAATAGTCCGGAAAACTAACCGATCCACGTTCCATTCGGCATGCGCAACATTCGCTCGGCGAATGCGAAGAACTGCAATTTGATCACGTACACTGTCCTAAAGAGATGCTGAAATGTGACAGACGCCCTATGGCAGAATTATGTTCTAATGGGAGAAGTGAGGTGAGTGGAGTGTGCCCACAACGATTGGCGCAGAAAAGATTTGAAATCATTTTGTAAAAGATGAATGCCCATAAATTTTGTTGAGGTGGTACATTGTTTATTTTTGTTGACTTGACCGAGACTTCCACGTACACGTCCCTACCAAAAGAAACCAAATAAATATATGAAAAGTTTGAAATCAATCGGAAGTTTAAAAAACGTTATGCTCTTCCGAAATAATTGGAACACCAAAACTGTCACGGGGGAAATCGATGCAGCTCCATCCTCTCACTCGGTATTGCTGCGTGCCCTCTGGCAAAACGAGACTCTGACCCCACTGTGCAGTTCATTGTGAGCTCCTCGAAACATTTGGTTGCCTGACATTGTAGTATAGCTTGTAGTCCGGTGATACGCAGGAGACAGTGTAGACTGGATTCACGGTCTGCATGTATGCATCGGAGTAATCGCATGTTAGCGATGACACATCTGTAGAAATAATAATTAATTTAAATTAATGATTTCTGCATACGCGCGCTAGAAGGTATCTGTGTGTCATATCATATATTTATTTAATTTTTCCACCTTGTTCACGTCATTGTACGCTAAATAATAAAGTTGCTATGAATCCTTCCCTAAGGGTATCCGTCTAAGGGTCTAAAGGGCCTATGGGTCTAAACGTCTCCTAACAAGGAACGTAACAGTGAACTTGTAATGGAACCTGCATCGCATATGACGTCTGACTCTGAGCACTGCGCGATTCTATCGCACGATTGGTAGGTGGTGATGGCGTTTGGATCGCAAGGTGCTCAATAAAGGATGATTATTATAAAAATAAAACTCACCTCCATTAACGAAAATAGATCCGTGGATGACGAAGAGCGCCCAGATAATCATTCGAGCGGGCGACCCGATCAAGCCCTGTATTATCGGCGCACCAACCCTTTATTGTAGAGAACCCGAGGCGTTCTAATTCCCACGCCCGGACAACCCCAATGACTGACTGCTCGCGCTTTTGATCTACCTCCTCGAGCCCCGTTTCATGACCCGTGTGATTCAACTGGTTATTAATTGGGGCTTGAGGGGGTAGATCAAAAGCGAGCGCAGTCCGTCATTGGGGTTGTCCGGGCGTGGGAATTAGAACGCCTCGGGTTCTCTACAATATTACTTTCGCACCCTGACGCGTCTCTAACCTGCCAGACGACAAGAGAGCAATGGATAGGGAACAGATTGGGCGGAACGCGAATTTATACGCGTTTGGTTCGCGGATAATACTACCCTAAAGACTCACAGCTATCAACTATGCGCGAAGTAAGCGCACCGGGAAGAGAAACCATGGTGTCCTTTTTGTTGCGGCCTTTCCCTCCGCCCACGACCTAAAGCTTTTCTTGCTTCAAGGCAGCTCATCCTTCCATTGTCTTCGTCTTTTGTCTTGCGAAGTTCGAACTACATACATACGTAGAAAGCTCGGATCTTTTGTGAGAATATACTAAGAGGCCACGAAAAATCTTCAGAATATAACTTATGGAGTGGTGGAACTCCTCTCGCACTTCATGAACTTCCTGCTGCCAACTGATTGAATTCGGAAGATTCTGGAATAAACGTCTTTTACAAGCATATTTTTCGCTTTCCCGGTTCTCTGCTTGTGTGACGCTTTGTGAACTGCGGATTTGATGAATCCCAATCATCCTCCCCCATCTCCAGCATATTCCCAATCCTTTTTCGAATCTGGTAATGTATTGTCAATGACTAAAATGCATGTCATATCCAGTCGTTTCGTCCCCGCACTCCAATAAAAGACAATCCATCATCGTCGACACGGATTCGCTCCGTCACAAAAAGAGAACCAGATGCGTTGCATCGACGAAACATGCAGCCAGCAAGGAGCAATTCCCCTAGAATCAAGCTGCCGTCGGACAAAACGTCCCTCCATTTGTCTTCCAATGCTCGTGTGAGCGTGCAATTGAGGCGACGCCTTCAGTCTTCGATTCCTCGATGTTCCACCTCCGGCTTGCTTTGCTTGCGTTTGCAGCTACCAAGACGCTGCAGGACGAGTGAGTAGTTTGTCATTACTGATGATGTCAATATCGATGAATGTGCCAACACATCTCTTTTGAGATCCTGGTATGTTTTTATAGCCGACAGATGACTCCAATAATGCACACGAGTTTCAGAGCGTGTATTCTGGCGCCTGTTCACAGGATTCCCCTTGCCAATGGATCCGAAGTGTCCGACTTAACAACAACGGTGCGGTTCAGAAAGACAAGGAGATTGACACACTTTTTTTATAGATATTCCGCGTACTCGTCGCTCGCTACTGCAATCTGACTACGTACACTGAATCGGATTTCAAGGTCGTGTATGTTTAACTTCATTAGCCGATCATTTAACCTCAAATTTCTACTTTCTAATTCATAATTGAGCAAGAAACACTTCAGGGTAACTCGACTGTTTACCGTGGGTCGCAGAATCGTCAACCAGTTCATGTATCGCAACCTGTCCGATCGGCTCAATGTATTTGCCGTAACATGCCGACCATTGATATTTCTTGTACAGTAGAACGGGGTAACAACACCTCCGAACGCGGAGCTTTGGCCCATTGTCAGGCATCCTCCTCTTGCATTCCAGCGATCTTTTTCCTCGCTCCATTCTTCGCTGTTTGGTTGCTGGTGTAGAGTTAAAAACGCTGCACTCTACGTTAATTCCCTATTGTGAGTTCTTGCCAATTATCCATTGGCGAAGAAACGTTCACATCTTGTTTTGTCGAGCTTCGAAAGAGATCATAGGTATATAATTCGTCGCTGCTAATTGTGGCTGAATGATAAAGTTCCGTCGATGTCACTATAACAAAGTCAAAAGCGTACTCATTTTTTTCAGAAATTGGAATTATGAGGAAACGGAATAACAAGGGTAAATTTATCGATGTTTTATCGCTTTGAGATCGGGCAGAAGGTAATAAAGCTTGGGGGTGGTGGATTGTGGTGAGATAGCATGGCAAAACCGGTTGGGTCAACAATCATAACAATCATTGCATGTCACTAGTCATTGCTAATGGAAGTTATAAGTAGATGCTAAATTGTTGTATTTATCAGTAGCGGGATAGTCGTTCAGTAGTGGCTTAGTGGTGATTTGATAGTTAGTTGCTTAGAATTTGCTGACTAGTGATGCCAATCATTCATCCTCTTCCCTGATGCGATAGGCGGGCCGGCGACCGTGCATGTTGATGGGGAAGGGGATGCGGCCGAGGTAGCGACGGGATCGGGAGGGGGCGGAGCGGATGGGGATGATCTCTTCCTCGGCCTCCTCTGAAGCAGAGACTACGGGAGGCTCCTCGATGCGGCGGAAGTAGGGCATGGAGTCTGAAATGATAATATGATCATTACTTGATTGGGGTTTGATTTGTTTGCCTACTTCTTCTTTGAAGGATTAACGTTTTTGGGGCTACAATGTGTGTATGAAGACACTGTTGCTGTTTTATATTTGCTATCGTCAGAAGAAAGTGCGATGAAATCGATTCTCAACTGAACTCACCAAAAGCCGCCGGGTAGAACTGATAGTTAGTATCAGCGAAGCTGTAGGTTTCCGGGCGGAAGAGTAGCTTGGCCGAAGCCGAAGCGGCCAGGAGGACGAAGAGGACAAGGGACGAAGACATGCTTGTGGAATGTGAGAAGACTAGAGGGAGGGGGGATTCTTATAGGGAGGGGAATATCGCGTGTTTGACGTCTCTCGTCCCCCACATGTTATTATGGACGGCGTCGAAATGAATGGTGATGACGTGTCCCACTGGTCCTATGTAAGACAGCTCTCACCGTCTCTGGGACCTCTCCGTATCATGACAAGAGACCATGCAAAGATAGGAGAGCAGAGGCGGCATAGTGGCTAGGGTCGACAAGTCATGTCGTCACAGATAAGGTCTGCGTGGGGGAGGACATGGAGGACATGTACTGAGGGGGTGTTCCCGGACGGATGATCAACACCGAAGGTGGGGCTCTTCAGGAGTTATGTCTAGTCATAGGCCATCGAGCATTGCCCTTTAGAAATGTCCTTTCTGTGCCTTCGCAGGGCCGACTTGAAGAACATAAAATTACTTACAAGGTTTCTTTCTGATTGCGTGTTCCATCACCATCGCGGATAATCTAAACCGATTGAACGCAGGGTTGGAGAGACCAGTCATAGTCCATCTTGCGTTGCCCTTTTGAATCCGTCTTTGCAACCATTCCGCGAGCGGCTATGATAGATAGATTTGAAAAGAAATTTAAAAAGAGGTGACACTTCGGTATCGATACCGTGCTTGTCCACTTCTAATCTTCCACTGACTCCAAGGTCCTCCTATCCCCGACCGTCCTAGATATCAGTTTGTATACGAATGCGTTCCCTTATCAGGCCATTTCCCCTCATGAATACTTTGAGACCCCGGGCAGACCCTGTACAGACGTCTTGAAAGCAAACACTTTATCCATAATCGTACACTTGTGTGTCAAGGGCAGAAGGGAAATGTCGCGACATCCAGCATGCACAAGAAGGCATCGAATTCACGCTTTAGAAGGAAACGACTACTTATGGTATTAGGTGGGGGCACAAACGATACGTTGAAAATGAATCAATTGAAGAGTCCACCCTTGCCCTTGAACTTGCCCTTGAATGTGGCGCCGCTGAACGAGAAGCCGTTGGAGTAGGAAGACGTGCCGTTGGTTGACGCGGACAGCTGAATTCAATTGTTTATATCCCTGTTTGGATTTTTTTCCACTGACTGCCAATGATCTCCTTATTGTGCAGAACAAACAGGTTGACCATGTTTTTCCGATCTTTCTGTGAGGAGCGCCCGTTTAAAATACCTGTTGCTCGCGGCGAGATACAGGGGCAGGCTTGGACCACCCCATTCCTCTCACATATGTAGTGCAAAGTTCAATGTTGATCAATACAACTTCAGTTGTTTCCGAAAGAAACATTATCAACCTGTGGGTTTTGCCCAAAAAAGTCTATTATTTTTTTTACTTTCAGTGATTTCATCAAACCAACCCTGGGTCCTCCTCGCAGCATCATTCCTTCGCAGCGCGCCTCGTTTGCGGCATGATCCTTCGCGACAAGGAGAGCGGCAGCGTAAGCGTCGTCCGTCTGAAAGCACATGATATCCAGAGAAGTGAGAACGTCACGGAGGGACTGACGGACGGATATAACTTATAGACGGGATTATAAAAAGGAGCACTAGGTTAAACACCAACCTCCTGCTTGGCCTTCTTGGCAGCTGCGCACGCATCGTCTTCGGCGACTGCCTTTGCTTCTGCGTCAATCAGCGTCTGAAATGAAATCAGTTGCGATTGGTTTGAAATCAGTATGCGATTGGTCCGAAATCAGTTTGCGATTGATTACAAGCAGCTTGTTATTTGATTACCTTCTCGCTGCTTCCGATCCACGAGTCGAGGCTCGATTCCATCTCGTCGATTCGCGATGGCGAAGTCTCGCGGGCTGCCCACGTGGTGAAGCTGCAATATCAAGAATTAGAACCCTGTTCATTTTTCTCAATGGCTTTTCAGTCACAAAAATATTGGATGACTTTCAGGTAATTTGCTTAATAACCATTGCAATATTTCTGCCTGATATGTTGGCTGCTACTTCACAATGCTTGAGGGTTCGTTCTATTACCTGACTTCCCTCTTGCACTGATCGATCGTGGCGTCGAACCACTTGCCAGCGATCCCGTAGAGCACCGCCTTTTCCACCTCGTCGTCGTTGGCCAAGCGCAGGCAGCGAGTGATCGTGTCGTAGCTGCAATTTGGCAAACGTCACCATGGTTCGGCGCTCTCAGCGCACTAAGACGGTACGCCACTCACTTCAGTGTCAGCCCGTGCGAAGTTATGGCAGCGATGGTGGAGATGGCACGCAGGTTCTTGAGTTCCTGGAATTTACAATGTATATCATCTTATTTCAAACGCGTATATTCTTGCGTAATTTTTTCTCACACCTTTAGAAACGGGAATCACTCGTCGTCTGGTTAGAGACCGTGGAAAGAGCTCTTTGAAAGTTATAAAAGTGAAAAGTTCGATAAACTACTGTTTAATAATTTGATCAACCAACCTTCTCAGGCAGCTTCGACGCCGTCTCCTCGGAAAGGTCGCTGATGGATCCGTAGGCGAAGGCGGTGATGATGGACCTGGGAAATACAATTAAAACTGTCCTCTATCAAAGTTACTAGCCCATGATAGAGAAGACGAGCACATACAGATAGGAATAAAAGTACAAGCAAGAACACAAGTATAGAAACCTGATCTGTACCTGCTCTCCTCATCGATATCCGGCGAGAGGAGATGTCCATAGGAGAGCGGGCCGCGGTGGAGAAGAGCGGCTTCCATGGTTGGGGTTTGCTTTCGAAGTGAAGAACTACGGCCAATCTTGTTCGGACCTTGGGAGTTTTCGCCCACGCGCGAACTCAATTTGAGGTATGGTGCGAAATATCTGAGAATTTGAGAATTTATGCGAATGATGCCATTCTGCGATAACGAACTCTGCTTATGACTTAGCGCGAAACGTCTCGGAGTTTGAAACAGAATTGATTCGAATTATGCCATTCAGTGTTAACCAACGCTGATGGAGATTTGGATCGAATGGACTCGGAATTTGCAACAGAATTTATTCGAATTATTCAGCGATAACGATGATTAGCTTTCGCAAAGTGAACAATCCTTGGAGCATCATTCGAAAACGCTGATTGTACGAGTTCAAGGAGAGTGTTGAAATCGGGAAGGAAGCCCCAGATGTATACCCCTGCGGAGTGAATCAAGTATAGCACGGCTATCATGAAGTACGCGAAGATGGTGAGGAAGAACCAGAAGAGCGACTGAATATTGTTAGCATCGACTTGGTCCAGAGGGTTTACTAACCGAGTCGTCGGAGTTGCTGGACTGCGGAGGATAGTCGCTGAAATTGTGCATCGGAGGACGCTGGTAGAATGCCGAAGGCTCGATGAAGGGATTGTATTCTCCGGTCTGGAAAATACATTACATAAGGACTGGCAGGAACTATACGTCTACGTATGGAAATCCTGCATTTCAATACGTAGACGTATGGGCGAATTCACTCTCATTTAGATTGGCATGATGCCAAAAAATTCCTGCCAGTCCTTCTTTAATAGAGCTAAAGTCCAGATTGGAGGGCCTTTCGCTTCCCATTTTTAACCGCTCACAATGAATTCACGGCCATAGATTTGGAAAGTTCGCTTGCAATCCGTGTGCAACTGGCATTTCTCAATTTCGGCTTTGTATTCCTTTTCTTTGCAACGATACCAAAGATACATAAATGGAAATAATCATGTTGTCATGATTCGGGAAGTTATCAGACTTGCGCCCAAACAAACCATGGAGTTCATCGGCGGCCGCCTGTGGAATGCCGCGGACTCGACGAAACGATGATGCTCTCCGGTCTGAAGAAGATGTTCATTGAGTAAACTTTATGCTGAGAGAACTAGTATACGAAAGTTCCATTGTGTAGTTTAATACCCCCGCGTTGTCTAGCTACAGGCTCAAAGGAAGCTTACGAAGGTTTGGCCTATCCTCCTATTAGCTGTCAGATAAAACGTAGATTCGTATTCTGTTGAGTATCATTTTAACCCCCCTGATGCTGATTGTGATTACCTCCTCATCACGCTTCCTCATAGCTGCAGTGTCGGCGTTGATTTCCTTCTGGAGCTCGTCGCACTTCCTCTGGTATCTTGTGATCTTCTCTTCGATGTGCTCCCTCACAATGATGTCGGCGTAGTGAAGCTGTAGGGGCATTTTCATTTTCACTACCTGTTGTATCTATTGTGCCGCACTGAACTTCTAATTTCCCGTTCCGCTACCGAAAACTCCGCCTCCCATATCTCAGCGCTAATAAGGAATCTACTCCTTTTTGTATACTTCGGTTGGAATCTAAAATCAATTAGTATGCCAAATTTCAGGCATAGATACCTTTTCTCCTGAAAGATATAAACGGAAATGGCTGCTAACGAGCACAAGTCTTCTAGAAATTCTGTGGTGCGGCACAATAATAAACTGCGGATCCAAGTTGTCCCATGAAATTTCCTCGCAAATATCCACATAAAGCCCACCTCGTAGTCATCTCCATACTTCTGCGTGGCCTGCACGATGTACTTGAGGAGCTTGAGCTTGCTGAAAAAGGAGTTTTAAGGGGGAAAGGCTGTGTTATGTTTCCTCACTTGCTAACTCCGCCCCTTTCGTCGACGATGCGCATCCAATACTCGATGGCTCGCTTGATTTCGATCATATCGAAGTCGGACTGCGGATCGTAGGGCTTGCGGAGAATCGAGCGGTAAGGAACCTGATGAGGCGCTCATTACGGATCTATTAGAAATTACAGCTCAATTCCGGTCAAACATTGGTCGAACCTTCTGGATTTCGTTCCCCTCCTTCGGTGTGTAGTAGATTTCTTCTTCTTCTTCCTTGCAGGACGAATAATCTTCGTTCTCGCTCTCAGTAAGCGAAGGCTCGACCTTGGGGGGTAGCGTGAGGAACGAGTGGGCTCCCTCATGAAACTGACTATCCTTTCCACGCGGTATCGCATCAGAACTGGTCGATGTTCGCTTCACGTCTATAAGGAATTTTTCTCAGATTTTCGCTTCTGCGTTGTCGCATTGATCGCCGTCGATCTTATTAACCCACTAATAGTAAGTCTAGCAAACTGACCAGATCTGTGACGGCGAACGACATCATCACCAAGTCCTCTTTCGTTTGGCGCGAATCGACGAGCGGAGTGAGCCTGTCGGGGCCGGAGGATGCGAAGTCCATTTTCCGAGGAAACTGAAAGCATTTCATCCTATATTTTGTCCAAAATGACATAAGTTTTGTTTTCTTGTTGTTTTGCTTTCCTACCTTTGTGTTGGGCGTGAACTTCATTCGCAGCCTGTTTTCTTGGTTCGCCATGTTCACTCTTTCGACGAAGACGAGAAGACCGCGGATGGGGCTCGTTTTCTGAATATCAACCGTTAACGGACACGGCGACAGTATCCAAACCTTTGTTATCTTCGAGGACGTCATCAACGGTGTCACGCATTTCGAGGGGGTGAGTGAGGGAAAATTTTAGTAAACGGACACTGAGCAATTCGAAAGGCGCCAACCCACTCCCCCGTGGGCATGCCTGTCCTTCGCGCCATCGCATTAGACAATGGGATATTTCACGCTTGGAAGGCTATATGTTCGAAAAACGGGGTAGCGGATGCACCGGGATATTCATCTATGGTCCATGTCTAGGATGCTGACTATTCCAGGCTATCTGAATGTTGGCCGACGAAACAGTCGATCGTCCACGGCATCGATCCACCAGTCGCGAGATCCTTGTCCGATACCTGAAGCATCCGTTAGATCTCAAAGGGAACCTCTTGCTGTTACGGTGGAATGCCAGCAATAATGACGATGGGCTCCACGACAGGATAGAGCGTTGTAGTGAGGAAGAGGCTGAAATGACGTTATGCCTTCCAAACGAACTATTGTGGAAGTCCTACTAGCTTCAGCTATTCCTTTCTGCGGTATTAACAGTCTGTTCACTCTCCACTGGATCCTCGTTTTCAAATTGTGTCTGGTTAAAGAAAGTGAAGAGATTTCCGCGCTAATATTGTAATTGCCTCTGGACCACAATAACATCTCGATTTAAAAGGGGGCTATCTCATACGATTAGAGGGATATAGATTTGGTATGCTAAGATGGAGAATCATTTTAGAATCGTTTCACAAAATCATTTTAAAGGGTCCCTGCCACGAACATTTTCGTGACCAAACTGGACGTGGGGGCATATTCTTGAGAGCCCATTGATTACTAAAAACATAAGGAAAAAGTTTGGAAATCATTTTTTCCCGGAGATATGGACGTTCAAAGTCTGGGATGCCGCCGGGATGCCGCCGGGATGCCGCCTGGATGCCGCCGCCGATCTTAGCCGCATCCCACTTCGGCGGCATC
>JACMIG010003642.1:0-11790 GCA_014805385.1 Levipalatum texanum | reverse complement strand
ATAAATTTGAGGCTCTCTTTTTAAATTTTAGCCGCTCGTGATAAATTTGAGCCGCTCGTGATAAATTTGAGGCGCTCGTGATAAATTTGAGGCGCTCGTGATAAATTTGAGTCGATCTCGATAAATTTTGAGTCGCTCTCGATAAATTTTGAGCCACTCGTGATAACCTTGTACTTCTCGCGATACATTTGACCCGCATATTCTTACCCGAGAAACCAGGCGTGTGCGCGGAGAGCTTCCGTGATAGCTCGACCTTATCGAGAGATGTTCGCAGAGGTCCGAGATGAACACGGAAGATCGACGCACGACCCTGCGATGAATTAGAAAATGATCTTTAAAAACGCAAACCTTAATATCGGGCACGGGGACGTAGATCTGTCGATCGAATCGACCGGGTCGGAGGAGGGCGGAGTCGAGGATGTCAACTCGGTTAGTGGCAGCCATCACAATTACCGACGACTCGTCCGTTGAAAATCCTGAAAAGTTGGCAGTGTAATTCAGAATACATTCCCGACAATAGAGCAAGCTTTATAAACGGAAAATAATATGCTGGAACTAACCATCCATCTCGACGAGAAGTTGATTCAAAGTATTCTCCTGTTCCGAATGTCCTCCCATGCCGCCCTTGCCTCCTCTCTTTCTTCCCACAGCATCGATTTCGTCAATGAAGAGAATACAAGGCGAGGCCTTGCGGGCCATTGCAAACATGTCGCGCACCTCAAATTTTCATTTTAGAGCTGAGGTTAGAAGGCGGAAATGATCGTATCCTTAAAGAAAATACATACCCTAGCTGGTCCCACGCCGACGAACATTTCGAGAAATTCGGATCCCGAAACGGTGATGAAAGGGACGTTGGCTTCACCTGAAGAACCCCGTAGATTCGAGTACATTAAAGCAAAGCTAATACTGACCAGCGGTGGCTTTAGCGAGGAGCGTCTTTCCGGTACCGGGAGGCCCAGTCAGAATAGCACCCTGAATAAAATAGTTGTGGGATGCATTTTTTCACGAATACCTTCGGAATCTTAGCGCCCAGGTCCTTGTATTGTTGAGGATTTTTGAGGAAATTAACGAACTCCATGATTTCGATCTTTGCTTCTTCGCAGCCAGCAACGTCCTAAAATATGTTTTCTCCATTTTTGAGCACAAAAGAGTAATAGATTTTTAAAATAAAAATAGTACATACCCTGAAGGAGACCTTGATGTCCTCCTTGTTAATGACACGCGCAGTGCTCTGACCGAAGCCACCGAACATTCCTCCGAGGCCACCTCCGCCGGGTTTGCCGCCCGCAGCTCCGCTTCCACGGATCATTCGATAAATATAGTAGCCGAAAAGGAGAGGGAAAAGGGCGGAGATGATTGTGGGCAGCTCGCGCTTCCTGCAAGTTCGATTTTGGAAAAATGAAAAATAGCGGAATCCCCTACGGATCGAATTCGGATTTGTAGAGCACGGGAATCTGCCTTTCGCTCTCGATTCCGAGATGATGCTGTGCAGCTGCGAGCGAGCGCTCGAACGTGTCTACGCTGCCGATGTTGAAGTAGCATGACAACTGAAATACATTCCGTGGATCAACCTCACATTTTCGATTGAAATAAAAAAAGTAAAATAAAATGAAGCAAAATAAAATCATTTTACAATAATTGTTCTTTTAATTGCGAATTACTTGAATCATCAAAAAAATGAAGCTTACTCCGGAATACTTGCTGGAGGTGCCGACGACACGGACCCATTTCTTGTCGACGACTTCTAGTCGCTCCACCTGATCCATACGCGTAAGTAAGACAAAAAGGCAGTGAACAAACCAGTCCCGGCTCGAGGAAATCGGTGAAGAACTCCTTCCAGGATATTTCCTTGTACGAGCTAGCATCCGCTACGTAATACAGAACGAGGAGCACGCCAGCTCCGATTGCAATGTTCTGCCAGCCTCCACTGAACGGAGTTTCGTATATCAAGTGATAAATTCGCCATACGGGAATTTCTCATCAGGTTTCTTCTCGCCGTCCTTCTTCCCATCGCCACTGGATTTCTCATCTACAATATAAAATCATATCAAAAACATCGTAGTCGCTAAATACAAACCTGATGGCGCTTTCTTCTCAGGAATTATTCGTCCTAAACCCTTCGGCGACGCGAATCTTGCCAAGGCAGCCTAAATTATCGTTTTCGTCACGTCTTTAGAAATAGAAGAATAGCGGTAGGAAATACGCACCTTCAAATCATCCAGTATCCGCTCCTCCGATCGCTTCTGTTTTCTAATAATAAAAATTGCTTCAGATTGCGAGAGGACTTGTGAATCCTGAAATTACATATATCCTAAAGTGCGTGGAAAATACTTATTCAATTCTAGAAGCTAGGAACCTATAATGGGATAAAATGCGCTTACATTTGAGGAGCACTGCGAGCTCAGAAAACGAGGGCTTCGGGCATTGGTTGTTCGCGAGGCACTGGCAACGAAAGCCGCAACTCGCGGTCGCAACCTCCACATATACTCTGTAATGATTTCATGTTCGTTATTCAATGAAAGAAAATCAAAGATGTTTGACGAAGAAATACGAAGGTGCCACCCTTTCGTTAGTGACATAAATTTCACAACCAGTCCCAAAGGTTTTTCTACTTTGCGGTCACGATGTCCATGAAATAACGGCAAATTCTGCGGAGATGCAAAGCTGCCTACCTACTGAGAGAGAAATAGAACTGAGTGGGACAAGGAACAAAAAGGAAATCGACATAGAATCTTGAAAATATATTGAGGAACAACACAAAACCACTACAATCTCTTGAAACTAGCAAAGTAAGCAAAGCGAGCAGAAAATCGCAATGAAACATAGTCCTTAAACAGAAAAGTTAGAGATGGTTATTCGTAGAAGATTCGAAATTTGGTAGCGTTAATCGATCATCAATTGTTTCACGATTACGATGGTCAGCAACTTGAGTGTAGGTGCTTGAGAACAAGCGTTTTAAGTGCCGTAGTAACAGGATAGATTCCCCACTAGTGCATAATACTAGGTCCCATAGAAATAATGGAAAAAAAATGGAATCAATACGACCGCGTTGAAACTCTACGCACACAAAGTGATTCACTGAGTATCATGATCAACGATTACCAAATACTTGATCACGAAGAGACGCAGACTGTTATACAACAACAATGTCCGCTGAACAGCATACAAATCTGACGAAAATGGGGGCCCGTTGTGGTGAAATGCTCATAGAATCATAAATTTCAGAACTGGGATTTACCCAAAGCGTGAATCACGCTTGAAGTGTGAGCTCCTGTACCACATCCAAGACCTTGTGAGCGTAGTAAATGTCTGCGGTCCGTTGTATGTAAGCTTGCAAGTGCAGCAAGCATGATGATTCATGCCACAAATTGTTGAGTTGTTTTGCTACGACGGGCTTGTTGTCCTTTCTCGGCCGATTTCAATTCATGAAATTTCCCGCTGTGGAAAAATAATGCTGCTCGAACCCCACAATGCCCTTGTAATCATCATAATTTGCAAAGTATTCAGTTTATCGATTAATGGGGGACTCCCAAAGTGCGTGGGATAGGGCATTCCCGACGCATAGTGCGTGGGAACCGGACTGGCAGACTCTCGCAGTCTGCAGTCTCTCGCTCTGCCCAATCTCTCACCACCGTGGGAGCGGGGATGGCGTGGGAACGGGCGTGCCCGCTCCCACGCCCTGTGGCAGTATCGCTCTCAGGGTTCATTCTCGCCCGTGGGAACGGAATGGCATGGGAACGGACCGGCCCTTTCCCACGTCCCGTGGGACCCGGATGTCAACGTGATGAAAACGGCAACGAGGACTTTATTTCTTGACTAAACGGTCGCGATGAACGGTGTCGCTTCTCCCGTCCAGGTACGACATTTCCGTTATGATTATGAAGCCTTTGCATTGACATTGATCGTGGCTGGTCACGTGTCATGGGTATAGATTAGTAAGGCTGGCATCATGCTCTCTACTTCATTGTATACTGTCATCATAAGTCGAGTAATGTTGTTGTTCCAGATGCCCCAGGTGGTCCGTCGAGGTCCGGCTCGCCGCCTTCCCGTCTCTCGTATCAGCCTCTCATCGGCATCCTCGACGCACTCCGACGAATCAGATGATGCCGTCAGACCGGTGCGTTACTTTCTTTGACCTCTCTTACTGAACATGGTTTTCAGCATGAGCAGAAGACGCTCCTTCGCTCCGTCCGCCAGCCTTCCATCCACACGGAGACACTGCAACTGCGCAAGACGGCTTCTGGAGAACTTAGCCCTGTCAAGGTACTTTTTTTTAAAAATATAAAATACCTTATTTTATGACTATGATTTCAGACTATGCTCGAGTTCATACCTCGCAACTCACGTGGTTCCCTCTCGAGTGGCTCGCCTCCATCGTCCCTCAGTGGATCTCCGCCTCTTTCTCCGACCAGCAGCAACAACACCGGGTTCGTGTGTCTTGGCCATTGCTAAATAGTGCCCTATTGCAGGCCTTCGGCAGATAGCTGCTACTCCCTTCCCAGCGTCCAGAAACTACAGCTCAAGTCGTCCAAGAACGTCGTCCCCAACTACAAGCAACTGCTCGACCTCTCGTAAGTATCTATTGTTTAATCCATAAATTTTCCATTTACAGGACCACTCGCAAGGTCTACTCTGACTATGGATCGATCGCATCTACGTATGGATCGGATAGTGGAGAAGATAAGACTCCTGCGGCTTGCCGTCGACTCTTCAGTGGAAGAGACGTCAACGCGCCCAAGGTACTGACCCTTTTCTGAATGTCAATAATTCATGTTATTACAGGAAACCCTGGCGCTGCGCCCTGCGACCACTTCCTTTGTCGGCACTTCCATCGACGATGTATGTTGTCCGTATCTGATTGATCTATTTCGTTCTTTCAGTTCTGCTCCTTCTGCTACAACATGGAGGTGCACGCGGCCATGAACAAGTCGCTGCCCATGCCGAAGGTCGCCGAGCGCGGCCCGTGGAGGGGACACCCGACTCGTGAAAACGGAAGCATAGTGTACGTTTTATTGGGTGTGGTTTATCATACGTCGATGTCTCTCGACTTTCATAGTGACATCCCTATTGCAGGTGCTCTCGTCTTCTGCGTCAAGTGTGTTCGGCCTGCGGAGCTACAGGGCAGGACGCGCACGAATCTCAGCGATGCTCCAAGAACAGCAGAATGCTCAACTACTTCTAATCATGTCCTTCATTCCCTTTGCGTTGTTTCTCATTTGAGAAGGTGCCCGTTGTTTTACTTTCAGTATTTGTCCCGCATCGGTGACTTTCTTTTGTGCCCTTGTTTTACTAATTCGGTTGAATAGTTTCGTCGTTTGCCATTCAGAGTTCACATAGTAGCTGTAGAAATTCCTAGTCCGTTTGTTTTCAAATAATTAACATATTTTCTACTGTTGTTGTATTTTAACTACTGATAAAGTCTGGAAATGTTTTGAGTTGTGTCGTACAAGCATGCGTATAACCGCTTATTGCACAATATCGGGAGAAAGAACAGCTTAACTAACAAGTGCATTACAAAATGAAAACACGTATCTGTAAATGCTTTCACGTAACTATCTGGAGCAGCATATAATTTGGAATAGTTCCCATCTATTCTGATCCGATCTAATCCGTAATAAAGTTAGGCATGCTTTTTTAGTACATTTCAGAACACATTTACACCATGGTGGCCGCCAAACTAAATCTCGCCTATTTCATCGCTTTTAGTAATGATTATAGACATAAAAACTACTTTATAGTGATGAAAACGTCACAGCGTGTTCGCAAAAGCATAAAAAACGGTTCCGTTAATCGCATTCCCGAGTCCTCTAGGATAATGCGCGCGCCATTCCTGATTGTGCAATATTGCACTTGGTTGTTCTGTGTAGCCTTCGCTCAGCCTTTGCTCAACATTCTTGATCAGCCTTGCTCCCTTCCTCGCTGCTCCTAATAATTTTGCCTTTTCAGAAAGCAATCAGCCATGGCTCTGCGTATCGACTACGAAGGCAACAACGAGGTTAATTAATCTATTCAATTCAAGGGTAACAGGATTGATTTAGGTTGGGGTCTTCTGCAATCTAACCAACAGCTACTGCCTCGTCGGTGTCGGAGCCACGCAGAACTTCTACAGGTTTGATTTCACGTTAACTATTTTCTCATCGGCTTCAGAATAATTTTTCTCCCCGTGATAAAATTCTTGTTCAGTCTGGTCGAGTCCGAGCTGTCGGAGGTCATCCCCGTGGTGCATACTTCAATCGCCTCCACGCGCATCGTCGGTCGAGTCTCCGTTGGAAATAGGCGAGTCATTTTTTTATCATAAATGTTTTAGACATTTCGTTATTATTCCCGTATTCTGACACTTTAATGCATATTTTTTTTAGGAAAGGACTGCTTGTTCCCTCCGCCGCTACCGACCAGGAAATCCAGCACATCCGAAACGCCCTGCCTGATGATGTAGGTTATTTGTAAACAATGTAGGTTATTTGCAAAGTTAAACACACCATTTTGTTAACCCACCAGGCTGTGGGTAGTATCGTCATGCTCATATATGCAGCGCCAATGTCGTTTTCAGGTCAAGGTTCGTCGTGTTGACGAGCGCCTATCGGCCCTCGGCAACGTCGTCGTCGCCAACGACCACGTTGCCCTCGTGCACTCTGATCTGACAAAGGTGAGCCTTCGAGTATCTACTTTATCCACTCAAGAAATTTTCAGGAAACCGAAGAAGCGATCGTTGACACGCTGGGAGTGGAAGTTTTCCGCGTATCGATCGGCCAGAATGCCCTTGTATGTTCATTTATTCAGTAGTCATCATAATACCATTCCATGCCTCAGGTCGGCAGCTACTGCGCTCTGACGTCACAGGGATGCCTCGTCGCTGCCAAGACCCCGCCCGAGACCCAGAGGGAACTCGCCGCTCTCCTCCAGGTTTGTATCTTTATCCAGCCTATATATTTTGCGCTCACCAAAATACTTCCATATTCCAGGTACCCGTTGTTGCCGGCACTGTCAACCGAGGATCCGAACTCGTTGGAGCGGGCCTCGTCGTTAACGACTGGATCGCCCTCACTGGTCAGTTTTCAGTCCCATTCTGGGCCTGTTATACTATCGCAAATATCAAATAATAACCAAATTTAATATTCAAGGCATGGACACGACGTCGACGGAGCTATCCGTGATCGAGTCCATCTTCAAGCTCGGCGACCAGGCACCGACCCAAATCTCCACCAACCTCAGGGACACACTCATCGAGAGCATGCTCTAATCCGGTATTTTCATCTATCACTCCCGCTCGTCAGTTTATTATGCCGTCGTTTTGGGAACATTCCTGTGGGAGTGGAAGATCCTCCTCAACGGATCACTTTTTGTTGACATTTCGCCCTCTTCTTATCCACCCGCCCTCTCGATTTCCTCCTTCAATGTTTGGCATATTGGATCGAGCTTCCGCCTTTCCGGCCTCTAATGATCCCAGCGAGAACTAATGGAAAGAAACCCCGTATTAAACCCTTCCATTTTGTTATGTTGTTGACATTGTTACTTCGGACTGTTATTCATCTTCTCGCGTTTACTCTAGAGTATCCTGCGGCTGACAATAAAAATTTCCTGACACATCAAATCGCTTTTTCTCGACCACTTATCGAGTTTTGGATCTCCTAAGAATATCAGAGATGCGGTCTCTTACACTCTAAATGAAATGTTTTGCTATCGATCACTTTGCTCAGTAATGTAAGAGAAGTTTGAGTCGTTTGAATACGTATCGATCAATCCCATGGATTCGGGAGTGAGGGTGTATATAGTAGGTGCGATCACTGCATACAGTAGGTGCGATCACTGTTCTCGCTTGTTATCACTCCGCGAAAACTCCCTTGTTTGTGGAGTGGTGTTTTGCTTGAAACCCGCACGTCGCAGTAGTCTTTCATCCGAGTCGTGGTGCCTCCGTGCTATCACGGCGATAGAGACTATGTCTCTTTTCTGGCTCAATGTTGGAGTGCGATGAGGGAGAGTGAGCGCGGCACTCGTATCGTAGTTTGTAGGGTACTCGCGTGATTGCGACCCCTCACAACTACGTGAACTGGAAGTCTCTGGTCAGTCAGAAGCCAGTGCTGTCCAGTAGCGATGGCAGTTCCTTCTCCACCCTCCCTCGATATCCTGATGAAGTCCCTGAGTGGATACGCGGGACGAGACAAGGCAGTGCGATCAGCTGCCTTCCTCGCTTCTCTCCATGCTCTGTCCTTCAAAGAAGGCCCCAGCAAGGAATGGCTCGCCCTTGCCAAGCAGCTCTCCTCTGCTCGACTTGTCTTCAGGCAAGTTTGAACAGACGCCGAATTCCTGACGCCGAATTCAGGCAATTCAATCATCCTTCGATGATCAGAGCCTGTATTGCCATGGCCAACACGCCTCCTGCCGATGAGGTCGAACGGTGAGGGAAGAACCCTGTCAAGATAGCTGCTAAGCTTCCAGATACTGTGCATGGACTGTAACGGGAGTCTACACGGCCTATGGCCTTGTCGAGTTGGCGGCGTGGCTATCGGATGCCAAGATAATCGTTGGTGATTCGGCCAAGCTCTTCCGATGGTGCCTCTACCTCTGGCTGATTGCTCTCTTTGCCGGAATGATCCGGCAAGCGCGGATCCTCGCCCGCAAGGGAATCGACAATTTCGAGAAGGTCGGTCGACGCAATCAAAACAAAAAATGTGGAACAACACTTGAAGATCAAGGATGACGTCTTGCTCCTTGTTTCCTATGCCTGCGACTTCATTGCTGGAGCAAACTCACTGCCTGCTGGTCTGCTGTGGGCAGGAAAGCTGCAGCCGAAAACAACTTCTCGATTCTTCCTCGTCGCATCTCTTATCGGGTTCTATCGAACATTCTAATCAATCTCACTCACTTGGACCAACGAGTTTCTGATTTTTTTGGCCATCGCAATGCTTGAATCCCGTGCTCAATGATACACTCCTTATGTAACATAGGAAAACTGAATTCCACGTGATCATAAAGAAACATTCATTCAAAACACGCGAGATGTACTTCGCACTTACTTAGGATAACTAGAACTAATTCGCAGACAGAGTGGTCGAATAGTTGATTGATCAATCTTGCGAGTACCGTGGACAACAAGTGAAAGCACCATCAGTGTGTTCTTTGTGCTGTGCCAATTCAAAAGACCAAGTGTTTGTTTGTCTGGATGGTTCAATCGGTCGATGATAATCGGAGATTGGAGTGAAGAAGAAGAAGGAGGAGGTGGATAGATGGTGTGCACCGATAGGGTTTGTCTCCCCGCCCTCTCCCGCCACCGTGGCAACAGCCAGCGTGTCTTCCTTCTCACTGACACTCCTCCTCTGTTTCTCTCCTCCTCCTGTCTCTGAGCGAGAATTGAGGGCGTTCCCTTTACGGGTCAAACACGTCATTGGTGCCACGCGTTCAATCGCATGCTGACAACTGTTTCCGGCTCTGTGTATTTATTGGGGCCTGGATCTTATGGGCAGTGTATCTCATTCAACGCGTGTATCACCTTGTGACCACTAAAACCTAACATGATCAGGGACTCTCATCCCTCCGACTCCTGTCCCTCCTCGTCCATCCCTCTTCCACCCCCTCGGCCATGCGAGTTCTCGTGACGGGCGCCGCCGGTTTCATCGGCAGCCACACGGTTCTCGAGCTGCTGGAAGCAGGACACGAGGTAAGGGGAGGAAGGGGGTACTCAGACATCAGAATGTGCGCCAACAAGGCTTGCGCCGTTTGGATGACTCCGTGAATAATCTGAAATACTTTGCAGGTCATCTGCATCGACAACTTCGTTAACGCGGTCGCGGACGAGCAGGGGCAGGTTGGGGTTTCTTGGCCTATTTTCTCCTGCCAATCTCGCCTTCTTCCAGGCAGAATCGCTGAAGCGCGTAGCTCAGCTCACGGGAAAGCCGATCAACTTCCGACGCTGCGATGTCTGTGATGAGGCAGCTCTCGAGGAAGTCTTCAAGACGGTACGGTCAACCCCTTAATTTCTACCTCTCTGCTAAACGGAAAATGGTCATATCATAATTACTTTACAGGAGAAGTTCTCGTGCGTCATCCACTTCGCGGCTCTGAAGGCTGTGGGAGAGTCGGTGGCGCTGCCCCTCGACTACTACAGGAACAACATCGTCGCCTCCCTCAACCTCATCAAGGTATTTATTGATCGATACATGGGCATAGCTTGAACACATCGCTCTATTCAGCTGTGCAAGCAGTACGGCGTGCTCAACTTTGTCTTTTCGTCGTCGGCCACGGTCTATGGCCCGCCTGCCGAGCTGCCTATCAGGTGAACTTTCGGTCTTACTCGAACTTTAGCGCAAACTGATCTCCACGGTGGTACCGTAATCCTCGACAGTTAACGATTTGTCGATTCAGGGAATCGGCGCCTGTCGGTCGTGGCATCACGAACCCGTACGGCCAGACTAAGTACATGATGGAGCAGATTCTCACGGACGTCGGAAAGGCACCCGGCCAGGTTTCATTTTTCCAATGTTCTCAGTGGAGGAATTATGTTACAGGACTGGAATATCATCCTGCTTCGCTACTTCAATCCCGTCGGAGCCCATGCATCCGGGCTGATCGGCGAGGATCCCAAGGGCGTCCCCAACAACCTCATGCCCTACGTCAGCCAGGTATCATCGATTGATTGCAGTTTGTGCAATAATTAAATTATTCGTTTAGGTGGCCATCGGTAAGCTGCCCGTCCTCACGATCTGTGGAGACAAGTGGGACACTCCCGACGGGACTGGAGTGCGGTAAGGAAGATGGGAAAGAAATTAGGGCCATTCAACCCAATGCAGAGACTTCATTCACGTCGTCGACCTCGCCAAGGGACACGTTAAGGCTCTGGAGAGAATTGAGAAGAAGGGTAAGAACAATTTTCAGAGGTTTTCCAGAAAAAGAGATAATAACAAAATTATTTATTCTTTCTGCAGGCAAGATCGGCACGGAGGTGTACAATCTTGGAACTGGACGCGGATATTCGGTCAAAGAGATGGTTGCTGCACTCGAGAAGGCCAGCGGAAGGACCGTCAATACTAAAGTACCCCAGGGAAATGAATCTGAATCGCAAACTGGCATAGATCGGAGATCCTCGCCCCGGAGACGTCGCCTCCGTGTACTGCGACCCCGCTCTCGCCCTCGAGAAGCTGGGATGGAAGGCAGAGCTCGGACTGGAGGAGATGTGCCGCGACCTCTGGAAGTGGCAAAGCATGAACCCCAAGGGTTTCTCTGCCTAACTTTCCCCCGTGTAATTTATGTAAACATAAGTAGTATTTATACAAACCATAGTAGCTTTTGGATAGTTTCGCAACATTCGGTAGTGCCTTGTTTTTGCCTTGACTCCCCTCACTAACTTCTTGCTTGAATTGTTCCCCCCGTGCACTCCTAATACTGATAACATTGCCAATTGAAGGGAGCTTCCCAAGTATTACCATGATTGACGCAGTCACAAAAGTTCCGTTTTTGATCTATTAATGTAGATTTTCCCAATTACGCACAATTTGTACAAACTAACGTTGTGCTCCTGGTGGATTTGTCCATGGCAATAAAGTTCTGTTGTTGAAGCTTTGTAGCTAGTTCAATTGGTATTCTACCCTCGAAGCTACTGAAAGTGTGGGGAGAACAACGAACATCACAATGACCGCTTCAAATTTATCACGAGCGCCTCAAATTTATCACGAGCGCCTCAAATTTATCACGAGCGCTTCAAATTTATCACGAGCGCCTCAAATTTATCACGAGCGCCTCAAATTTATCACGAGCGCCTCAAATTTATCACGAGCGCCTCAAATTTATCACGAGCGC
>JACMIG010003640.1:0-11794 GCA_014805385.1 Levipalatum texanum | reverse complement strand
TTGAAAAAAATCCATGAGGTCCCCCCTTTGGTGAAAATTGACCAGAATTTTTGGGAAACGTTAGAAACTTTGAACATGGGGGATGGTTGGGGTATTCTGAGAGGAAAATTTTGCACTTTTGTTTTCCTCCATAAAAGGCCCCCCTTCGGATGCGACGTCATTTTAAAGATTGTAATTACAGCAATAAGTGGCGTTTTCACTCCAGTCGTTAGGATGGACAAAACAGTTTGCTGGGGCTCATTTTCACAGCACTTTTAGATGATTCGGTATTGTTTTGATTACTTCGATACGAGGTTGCAATGGGGCCTATTCTGCATGTTATGCCTCAGGGAAGTAGGTGCCCCGTCACTGTGCTCATATTCGGTCAATTGTCACGCTTTTTCGCAAGGGCATACAAAATCAGTTGAAATGGACCGGATACGCTCTAAATTTTAAAAATATTCTCATGTTCTCAAAACGCATATTTCGCTAAATCGACCCAAGTTGGAGTCGAATATCGCGATTTTTGACGGTACTCGGGAACGGAAATTTTTTTTCTCATATTTTTTCAATACTCTAGGGTAGTCGCCGGACTTAACTATATAGGTCTGGCCCAGCCTCCCGAGGAAAAACGGCCCGAAAAAAATCAATATATGTCAAAAGTCGCCATAAACGGCACGATTTTTGAACGACTGCCATTTCCCGCCCATTACAGTAATCCATCCAAAATTTTTTGCATATTTCTTAGGTAACCAGGTACTATAGCTGGTTCAAGCGGCAAGTGCTACGGATCAACTTGGGCGGCTGGGACCAGGGCTCCTGAGCCTCCGGTAAGACTGCCTCTTAAAGAAGAACCGGTCACATTATTTGGACCGGCATCGTTCTATTTAGCTGTTCCCGCATAACTGTGAGTGATTTCGCTATTTTTACTGCGTTTAGCGAGGATGGCGACCAGTGTTAATTTCGTATGGAAATTCCGTCGACAATATTGCACATTGCTTCCTGATGTAGTTCAATTTTACTTTCGTGGCAAACCACTTCCGAGTCTCTTTTCGGGCTTCTCGATGAGATGGATGCAGATGGAGTTGAAGGTCGAATTAACTGACCAGATTAACTGCCAGAGGGCGTCTTTTGCATTTTCAATGACAATTAATTCCAGCATCCAGCATTTCAATGGCGATTACGAAATTCTCGACAACTTTGAACGAAAAGTGGAATGGGACAGCGAAGTGTAAGCGGGTCTTTTCCTTATTGCCATGAGCCACAACGGTGCAAACATTTCTTTACAAAACATTTGATTTGAAGCAGCGTTATTATTGCTGATTCCACTTTGCTTTCAGTGTGGGGTGTGGGAATGTCCCCAGATTGCTCCCCTGACAACGTTGCGTGCAAATGGTAGATCAATCGTGCAGAGTAGAGAAGGATCGGATATTTTTAAACACCGTTTGTTCCACTCAATAGAAATATTTGAACATCTTTTATACCGTCCGATGGATGAAACTAGCTCACTGTTAGAAAAATTCTAGTACAATACCACGATAGTCCGATTTTTTTCCGCAATTGATCTGTCTATTTTGCGCTCCTTCATCTTAATCACGTCCATTTCAGAGGTATTTTTCGTACAAGCTCACCATATTATCCTGTAACCTAGTTCAAATCCGCCAAGTGTATTCAGCATAAGCCAACAAGTTAGTTGGCTACGATGATTCAGATCTTGAGAAAGGCGCAAGCATGTATTTTTCTTGGGCAACGAGAAATCAGTAGGGCTAGATGGTAGTTGCAGCTTCAAGATGGAAGTTTAATGGAACGCTTATTTCAAGAAATGTTTTTTCCGTATTATAGCCAAACCAACCTGCCCTTGCCGACCTCTGCCACAGAAGGAGTGCTTTGCGAACGCAACCAAGTGTGAACCGTGCAATACTTCCCTTGATGGCACTGGAGTCTGCCCTGGACCCAACTATCGAATCACGTTAGTCACTATCCTGGCGTGACGATGATCGTATTTTAGTGTCGATCAACATTGTGCTTGGAAGCCCAAGCCCTTCGAGCATTCGGCACTGCCGGTATACATGGTTGCCCGCTGCGTTGCTGGGTTAGTGGCACCGAATTTTGAGTTTTGTGTTCCTGATGAACAATTCAGCACTGTATTATTCCTTCGCCTTTGCAGCACGTGGTTCTTGGATCGGCAAGAGTTTTATAGATTCGCGGCCACCCTGTGCGCCTGCTCATGCCACAAATAAACGGATATTATACTACAGTTCGTTATTACTGTTGTATGCAATCTACATTATTTGGTCAGTGGGGTGTCTTGTGAAGCATAATTTCACAGGAAACTGGAATAAAGTAATGTGTCTCATACAGGTAGGGCGCAAATTTATCTGAAAATTAGTTTTGCTATGACATGTATCACAATGTTTCGTCTATCATATTTGATGCAGTTTTATCTACGAACCTCCCGAGCGTGGTATGAACTAAAAGGGCGGTGACAGTTAGTTAGTAGAGTACGGCAGGGATGACGTCGCGACGGAGTGCATAGAAGGAGTAATCTCTGCAATGCCGACAAACCGACGAAGCCTGCGAGCGACGGCCTCTCGGTACCTGAAATAGGAGGAGTAAAGGGATACGAACATCCGTTCTCGACATTCCTGAACGAACACCAAACTTTTAGTGTCAGTATTGTTAAAATCTAGTCGACAGCGTTTTCAAGGTGTTATCTCCTGGGAATTTTCTCGCAAATAATATGAATGGGAACCCTTTGACGAAGATCAAAATGAGGATTGGGTCGATCGCAGGGAAGAGTGCAGTAGCCATGATGAACACGTTACCGAAACCGCCGAGGTTGAATCCTAAATTGATTCCATCAATACATCACGACTCCTTTCCTCAACGCACCAACCAGAGGCACCAGGAATATGAGCGCGAGAGGAAGGTATGAGAACAGACACGGGATGGCCGTCTGTAAAGGAAAGATTCAGAATTGTGTACTTAATCAAATGTTTTGTAATTATTTTTCATGCGAACCTGTACGAGCAGGGCGAAGAAGAGTTGCTGCTGCAACTTAAGCGCGTTGGCGTTTACCGAGTTTCTGCGAAAATAAGAGATGAAGTTATTCACACCGTTCGTAAAGATATCATTTCTATGGCAAAATGTAAGCACGTCAGACCAAGATAGACATTTTTCACCATGACCGCAACTGACATTTGCTTGACTGCTCGACCAATGGCACGCGCGATGCGAATCGCGCAGAATAGCATGGCAAGGCCGGTGAATCCGAACATGCACGTGACTGCGCCGATGGAGACAATCGCCCCGGCTTCCCAATCCTTCGAACCGTCGGCATTTGGATGCTGCAATTCTATTATGCCATCTGAATTCTATGGTGGTTCCTGATTGATCATTTATTGTCTGGATATCAACTAGTATATTCAAAGTTTGAGCACCCAATATGTGATGGCCATGTATCCTGGGAAAGGCTCTGCGAGAAGGTCGATGGCGTACAGATCGCGCATGAGCGGCGCGTAGCGTGCGCGACTGGCAGGGTTAGGTAGGAATACGAGGCAGGCGACGCAGAATCCCGATGTGTACAGGACGTTGCCGATCAATGCGAGGACGAGGAAGATGAAGGAGCGATGGTCGTGGGTGAGGAGCGGGCGGAGGAAGGAGGGCCTGTGTAATTTGTGTGCGAGAGCTATGCAAGGTATTGTCGGCTGAATGAACGTTCCGGACAATACGCTCATCGCCCTACGATCTCCCTCAAAAGTTCTCTCGTTTCTCTGACCGCCTTACAACAAGAGAACAGTGGAGAGAGATCGCAGGGCGATGAGCGTACAGTCCGGAACGTTTACTCCGCCGGCAATAGTATTGTGTGAGGGGGGAAGAGCGTATTGTCCAGAACGTTCATTCCGACGACAATGTAATATCGATAGTATGGAATCGACCTCTCTCACAAAACTTTTATTTTCAGCTTCTTTTCTAGATATATCTTTAGTCTCTTCAATTAGGGATAATGCCATCCTTCTCCTTTGGAATGTGACATTCTGCGATTCTGAGCACCACTCACTTGCAAAAGGAGATGTAGCGATAGAGGTAGTGGTATGCCAGCAGGATGAAGGTCTGCAAGCAATCTCCCCTGCTGTAACATGCCTCGTGACAGCGGTTTCGCCATTTGTTTTGAAAACCACTAAATGCGGTGTTTTCCTTTGCGGTGTTTTCGCGGGAGAGTCCACTAGTCATTACTCGATGAGAATAACAATGATGATGTTCAGGAGCACTTCTGTAGTCCCCCACAGACTCCAGTCTACCTGGTAGAAGAGCGTCACGAAGGCGTACCCTCCGAAGGCTCCCGCCCACGAAGGCAACTGCATGAGGTGGTGTCCGAAGAAGATGTAGCCGTAGGAGGTCATGTGAAGGGCCAGTGTGTTTTAAAACTGATTAACTTTAAAACTAAAGGTATTTTTAGGCAAAAGGCCTACCGGCAAGTTGATCATGTGTGAGATGGACGCAAGGATGTCGCAGAAGGCGAATGCACACAGTAGGTAGCGGTACCTGCAGTATCAGATATTTCGCCCTCGACCATTTTTATGTAACTCTGGGTTTTATGTAACAACTTTTATGAAAACGTTGTTGTATGTAACAACTTTTATGTAACTATGTAACATTACTGTCACATCATTCCCTATACTCCAATAGCTGCGTAAAATTCGTTCGGACTAACAATACGCTGCATCAGGCGAATACCTCCCGATGTTCTGGACGTTGCTGAAGGCGATGGTGGCGATAAGAAAGGAGTTTGCGCCCAGCGACACCGCAAACGCCGAGTACGTGTAGATCTAGAACATCGGAATTGATCAATCCTATTTTCACCGTAATTATACATTCTAGAAGTTTGGGAGGCCTTTCATGCATACCATATGAACGGAAACCGGAACGACGAAATAATCGAGGGTTAAGTACGGCATGGTGATGGCGAGGTAACGTCTCGAAATGGAACTGGAGCGGAGCTAATGACAAGAAAACACTTAACCTAAAAGGTGGAAATAACAACTTCCCCTTGTGACGGCTCATAAATACCGTGAAGACCATCCTTGATATCTGATCTAGTACCGGATGTAGAGTCTTTATGTCGAATCACTGATTTCCCCATTCATTCAAACTTCATTCGGAGAAGTGAGCGTTTCTTTGCTCATAGCGCCTCAGGTTTTGTTAAATCACTCTGTGTGAAAGTATGACTTCGGATTTCGACTTTTGGCTTTCGGTTTTGGGGCTTGAAGAGCATGATTGCGTTGAAAAATCAGACACCCTGTGCAATGCAACCAGGCGAAGCACACCTTCAATGGAGCAAAGAAGAAAATCATGCTCATTTCTTAAAGATTAGCGCAATCTGTAGAAGGGTGTATTTGTTCGTCCATTTTGTGAATTCACAAAACAATTCTTTGTTTAGGTGCGCTATGATTTGAGTCTAATCGTTGAGAACTACAAAAGGCCGAACAGCAAGTTGAATTAGGTATTGGAGGACCGAATCGTTGCTGGTGCAAAGGCGTTCTTAGGGGGAGTTTTCATCTGAAGCAGCATGAGCATGTCACCCCAATCCCTCCTCATTATCTCTACCTTCTTTCTTAGGCGTCCACAAGTCACTACGTTCTGAATGGGCTGTGCTATAACTGCGTTCGACGCTACTGTCGTCCAGGCAAGGGCTCCAAAGGCGAGCGCATTAATGAGGTACCTAAAATACTTGTTTCGACTAGTCATTTCTGAGCTCTCGAATATTTTCGGCGTGTCCAAAGGTAGAAAAGGCTAGAAACATTGTGCCCACGTAGATCCACGGCGTGATTTCTGAATTCTTACCACAAGTCCGCACATATCGCCAGCATCCTTGTGTCATCCATGGACTAAAACAATGTCGAGATATCACAGGGGTTAGCTTACTGCAGCAGTGAAGTAGGCTACGGCATTGATGCAGTCCAGGAGGAATGGCGAAAGCGCTCCCAGCGACAACAACATGTCGCGAAGCTCCCTTGCCTTGGACAACTCGTTTCCAGCGTATTTTGCAACCTCATACATCTCCTTTCGTTATGGCACGTTGAGGCGTAGTTATTACGATAATCTTCTTGATGGCCCTGTGAAAGGAGATTACTTCACGTCCAATAATGACTCTTCTTTGATTCTATGAGTTCGAATTATTTGCCACAATTTAATGGTGGTGAAAATGTTTACCGAATCGACCAATATGCTCTGACGTAGTAGAAGCCGCTGATAGCTATGGAGATTGTAGTGCATCCAAACGAAATCAATGCCAGAACCTAAAATCCCCTGTGTCCTCCTCGGAACTAGTTGCTCACCGCGCATGTTTTATCAGTTGGCAAGGGCGAGCCATGGTAAAAGACGACGTCGACTGGGAATGCGATAGCAAATGGAACTGAAGGAGGGGGATAGGGGAACAAGTCGAGTTCTATTGTGGTGCCGCACAAGTTGTTCCTTTTCGCGTTCCGATTACACGTATGCCCAGCCCCCTTGCTGACCATTTGGAAGCGCGCACACTATGTATTATCGGCCTTCCAAACCCTTCTAAATTCGCGTTCCGTCCGAACTGTGGTGCATCACTCACCTATTTCACGGATGTCACTTTCGAATGCGATTTTCACTGCTGTATTGATAACAAATCGAGAAACTAGCTTCGTAGAAAAATTCTCCAGATTTTTCTACGCTGGAATTTGTCAATGCGAATCTGAAATTCACATTCTGAGGAGGAATCCGTGAATTAGGCGAGTGATGCACCACAGTTCGGACGGAACGCGAAATTAGAAGGGTTTGGAACGCCGATAATAATAGAGAGTGTGCGCGCTCTCGAATGGTACTCAAGGGGGCGTGGCCAAGGCATGAGGAATGCGAAAAGGAACAACTTCCCCGCCACCACAACTCTCATGATCACGAACCGAGAGCTGCTGCTGCCCATAGTCCTACTATACCGATGCGGAGCTTGATTGCACACTTGAGCGTCTGGAAGGAAGAGACGAAAAGATTAACGTCTATAAAAAGAACAACCGAGCTGAGCGGATCGACGGCTGTCTTATAGCGACTGTGTGCGATGATAATATCTGTTAGGGCAGTTTGGTATTTTGCCGTGGCGTATAAAGGGACGGCAAACCTGCAAAATCAGCTTTGACGGCCAAACTATAATCCAGAATTAGGCCGTTTTCGATGTAAATAATGCATCGCAACATCTCATCGCAAGACATTGTACCAGGGTGCATCCCCTGCATTGTTGATTGCCTTCAGCAAGGACAGAACTTCGACGCTGAGACTCGCGATTGCGCCATGAGCAGCCTTAATGATATGTATTTACTATGGACGTAAGCAGCAGGAGCGATTCTGGAGCATTTTGCACAATTTTCCAGAATCTCAAGCATTCTCTCAAATCCGAACCAATTGTGCTATTTTGGAGTTTTTTCAACATAAGTTCCACGCTTATGCTGCTTATATTCCACATGCCCACACATACCACTTCCAACCTAGTTCGTGGTCATTTGGTCTCAACCCTTCCAGATAAGACTTTAAAAAATAAAATCGAAAGTTGCTCGCACGGTTCACTGGTATAAAAACACACACCAATTCAGGGATCATCACTCTTCAGGTCATAACTTCGCCCTGGAACGTCTTTGGGGGCTCAATAAAGTATCATTGTTATCAGTCGGTTCACCCGATCACAGCGCGCTATGACTCGATCCGCCTCGAACGGAACACAAAAATTCGATTTTTTTACCCTTTCTCTCTATGGCGTTCCTATGCAGTAACCATTCCGGGGAAACACAATGAAGCTTTTTTGTTTTTACCCCCGGAGTAGTGCAGCGCCCCATATCCGACTCTGAATTGCCAGCCTAGCTCCGCGGGATTCCCTTGTCAGGATCTTCCAGAAGTCATGTCAATCCGACTAATTACCCACAGTATGCAAGGATCGTAAAAATATGAGTGTGTGTCATGCATCGAGCGCTTAAAGTCTTGAAATGATCGTCATGTTCAGCGTAAGCAGCCCATTTATCTTCCTTCAGATTTATTCACTGCCCTAAACTTGAGCAATGTTATTTAGGGTGCTCCTTTTCGGCGCGATATCACGTATGATCTGGTGGAGGAGTCGCGTGGAAGCAGGACTAGAGTCCCTCTGCCGCGTCGATCTCCGAGGAGACGAGGCTCTCCCGTAGAACGAGGAAGCCCCGCTGAGAAGCCCACTCCGACGCTCGGTAAACGACGTTTCGTCATCCGTCTCGTCCAAATCTGTAGGGGGAAACAGATTCGATTGCTCTTGCTCGGTATTATGAATGGTAGAGGTTAATGAAAGAGCAAATATGGTTATTATTGTCTCTAATTTTTCACGTTGTTTTGAGCGTTGAAGCTCGCCTGAACCAATATTTTGAATAATAGTTGCTTTCCGCACAAATGATGCATACCGATCGTTTCGGTGCCGTAGAATCGAAGTCCGCACTGATTCGCGCACTTCTTTCCAGTAGAGTAGCAGATCTCAAATCGGTCTGATACGGTTAAGACGCGTTTCGTGGACCAAGACATATCATGTCTGATTGTCTTCAGACGACTCACCACGAAGGCCAGCAAACACGCCATGGGAACGAGGAGAACTGCGAGTGGAAATGCGAGGAAGACGCCGAAGATAAAGACGACGTTGCCTTCGACTGGGTTGAGCGTGGAATTGGAGGGGGCCGCAATCATGACGGCTGTGCTGAAGAAATCCCCTGAAAGTCTTTGAACAATTCACAGGGGCAGAACTCACAATCAATCTACTCGATACAAAGGAAAAATTCATTTTCAAAAGACCAGTCATGATGGCTTTTCCATTCGAGATGCTACATAACCACTAAATCGTAACCATCGCGCACGTGCAGTGGAAATGGATGAATGTCAAGGAAGTGGTTATGTGAGCCCGCGGAGGCTCTGTCGATCTTCCAGGTAGGATGGGAGCGTTTTGCGTGCGGTACATGCTCCCTGAATTCTAGAGGTATCCACTGGAAATACCGCAGGGCTCGTTTTGCATTCCACCCATCGCTCTCGGAATGCGCTCACAGAATTCTAACTGGGGAACACATCTTGCATCCTTGATCAGTGAGTTGCGTGATTTCTTAGGGAAGATTTGACAAATTCGAGTTACGACACATTTTCTGCGGACGCGGACGCTGATTCGAGAACTGCAGAACGACTTTTGCCCCCGTGATAACCTCTTTCCACTCATTTCCCGTCTATTATGAGCATACGTTGGGCAACAATGAACTTTTGCCCCCGTGCAACAATCAACAACAAACAACTAAGGAACACAGTTGCAGGAACAAGTTTTTGCAACGTGATAATACGAAGTATATAAGAGATGGTTGTTTCCTGTTGTTGTGAACGATGAATCCGCTGCCCTTCCTCCTCGTTCTCTTCTTGGTGTGCGTGGCGGGCGTGATGGGAGCTGCGGTAGCCGCGAAAGGAGGCGCCGTCCGAGTTACAGGGCCAATGGGAGGATCAGTCACTGCCGCAGGTACTCTTTCGTTCTTTGAGATCCCCAAAAATTCTCTGCAGGTCACCGCGCGGGCGCCGTAGGATGACATCCCTTTTTGCAGCTTGATAAATACTTTTTTCCACATGCTGTTGAGTCGTACATTGTTGGATAGCGAAAGCTTCTCGGAGATTACGAGTTGGCCACCGATGTGTTTTATCTTGTTTCGTCTTCGTGACTAGTATATCGACAAGGCTTTCGTGAACTATTTGAATTGTCAACACAATCTGTTGAGGCAGAATAATCGCCGGGGGCTGCTCGATTCCCGTGTAATACTTTCTGATCTCAGGGGTCCACATATGTACATGTTGACCCCGTGGTCGGCGTTGAGCCTGTGAAATCTTATTTCTTCTCACATCGATGGACCTTTAGTTTCTTTGCAATGAAACGAAACTCGCACTCATGGTCGCAGCTCGGTACCTCTGGAAGAAGGAACCTACGGATCCGGAAATGGACTCCTTCTGGTCCCTCATAACTCGCATGATTTGGACATTCGAACCGACTGACGGCATCGACACTTCCGTCGATAGCCACTATAAAACTATTCAATCCTCTGAAACACCACCGGAGCCGAAGGTCATTTATAAAGACGGCAGAGAATTTGTCCTGTTCGACTAAACATTTTCCGTTAATAAAATATTTTACTGATATTTCAAGTGTGCGCTTCAGATTGATTAAACTCGCTCTTCGTCCCCGGATGTCAACAACAACGACCACTGCAGGAGAACGACCGTTGCCCCCCTTTACACCCTCTTGCCTCGCCATTTCAATTCACTGACAGCGATGAAATGTTTGTGCAGAATAAACGATAACGGATAAACACGACAGCAGGAACACGTTTTTGCAAGACGACATTAAGATGTATATAAGGGGTGGATGTTTCCTGTTGTTGTGAACGATGAATCCTCTGCCCTTCCTGCTGTTCCTCTTCTTCGTCTGCGTGGCGGGAATGGTGGGAGCTGCCGTGGTCAGCGGAGGCGCCGTCCGTGTTACAGGACCGATGGGAGGATCGGCCACTGTCGCAGGTAGTCCTTCGTTCTGCCCCCCTTTGAGATCCCCCTTCTTTACAGGTCGTCGGGGCTTCGTGGGGTGACAACTTTGTGCATTTTGATAAATACTTTTCATAACTGCTATTGAGTCACGCACTGGGTAGCCGACATTCATTAAAGAAACAGTTTAGCTTTGGATTGAGCAAATGGCATTGTGGAAGTTATGCGCTGGTGATGGAGACTACAATTCCGACGAGGAGGCTCAGCCGTAGAAACAAGAAGCCCCGCTCCGCAGCCTACACGAACGATCCTTGAACGACTCCTCGTCGTCCATTTGGTCTAGATCTACAGGATGTAAATTGTTACGAAAGCCCCCAATCCTGTTGGAATATTTAGATTTTTGAACATTGAATGGTTGGGGTGGTGGAAAGGCGTGCGGTGCAGCCAGTCTTTACTGATTCGCGCACTTCTATCCAGCAAAGTAGGAGATCTCCAATCGATCAGATTTGGATGCGCTCCGTTGCATTGGATACAGATAGACATGCTTGTTTATCTTCAACTCACCATTGTGCAAGCTTGAGGGAGTGATCATGAGTTGATCCTCGATGCACGATTGAATCATTTCGCATCTTCCAGGCAGTTTGGGAGCATTTCGCGTGCCGTGCATGGTTAACGACCAGCTAAGTGTCAACTGGATGAGTCTCAAGGCTATTTTGCCATTCCACCCATCCCTCTGGGAATAAACATGGCAAGCATGTCACAGCAATGTACATAACTTGGAACATGTAGCGCGAGCATGTCAAGCACTCCGAATTGTAAAGCTTTATTCCAGTCATTTTCCTATAATGGATCCTGCGGTTATGCTGTTGTGCCTTCGAAAGACCATAAGCTTCAGAGCAGAACTGAAGAATGTATTTTCAAAGTCTCAAATATCGGTTAAAAATCGGTAACAAAATGAACAGTACCGGTAACTCCTCGTGGTTGAAATGAGTACGATCGAGTGCACCAGTGAGTTCATTCCCCACATTACAATAATAACTAATGGCAGGGCTAAAAGATATAAAAATGAAGTCAATTTGAGCTACGAAATTTCAGCTCACCATTGTTCGTGATCTCGGACTCGGACTGCCACACGAACGCTTCCAGGGGAACAAATATCAGGTTGATCAGAAAGTTTCCGGTAATTTCATCACGATTGTTTTGTATTTAATTATTTTCGAGGGACGCGATTCGAAGCCTAGTGGTATTGCCCATTGACATTATTGGTATAGCACCAATCTATTGA
>JACMIG010003639.1:0-10705 GCA_014805385.1 Levipalatum texanum | reverse complement strand
ACCCCATTTAAAAAAACCCCCCCCATAAACCAAACCAAAAAACCAAAACCCAAAAAAAAAACCAACCGGGGTCTCGGCCCGGGTAACCAAAAATTTTTCCCCCCCCCTTGGGTTCGCCCCCCCCCCCCCCCCCACTCCGAACACTCCACATGTTATTGTCCCATGGCCGCCTCTCTCTTTCTCTGCGCTCTCTCGCGCTGGCACTGGTTCTCCGGACACATTTTACTTCCCCCTCCACACGCACACACGAGTGATCTCTGAGGGTCAAATAACATCCATTTTTCGTAGAACTAAAATGAGCCACATCGAATAAAAGAAATGATGCTACCTGACAAATTTTCGATCACGGAGGAGCTTGAAAGACAAATTGTGTCAGTGTAAAGTAAGTTCACTATTGTGCAGCACTACAGAACTTCTAAAAAACTGGGCCCGTTTATTCATGTTGCGCCAACTAGTTTCGAAAAAGGTATAAGATTTTGCCGCACTACAGAACTTCTAGAAGGACTGCGAAAAATGAGGGGAGGCGAATAAAGTTCCGAATGCGACTGTTGGTAGATTTGTTGCACAACCTTTTGAAAAAGAGTCCCTCAATGCCTATAATGACACGCAGAGAAAACAATATTCCGAGAGACCGAGACAGGCAAGAATTGAATGGCGATGTACAAAAGGCCATTAGTCAAAAGTTGCACAATTTGATCCTACTCGGGGACTGGGAGTTCTGTCAGTGTTCACGGGCGAACACGAGACAGTCATCCAAAGAGATAGAGACACATCAAGGAACATGGAAGATAACAAGATCGCATTAAAATGCGTCCAATCTAGGGCACGCTGTTCAAATGTTCACCCCGTATTCCACCGAATTCATTTACCTCAGGTGGTTGTTATTGCTGACCAATATCACAAAACCGGCTGATACTGTCATTTGAGACATCTAAGAAATATGCATGGAACATTGAGAATTGTGGAAAAATGTCCAACCAATGAATGCTATCCGAGCTACAGACCGATCAGACATTAATTTGATGACAAACACATCAACATCATTTATCCTTCATTTGTTGCTCAGTGCATTTTCACATTGCGGTAACAGATGTTTTCGTAACGGAGACCCGACTCTGGAAAAAGCGAGATAGTCGAAAACGCTTTATGATCGGATCGTGGAACCTGAAAAGACAAAATGGTTTAGCACTTTGTATTACCGATTCGAATTACTGTGAAAGCCGACTCACGCAGGTACGAAGGTGATGATGAGGACTGGATCAAGGAAGGGGAAGATGGCGGAGGTCATGAACACGGCATCACTCAGGCCGCCTATGGCGATTCCTACGCACGATGAGCCCAGAATGAGTATGATGGGAACGAACGAGAAGATGAACGGGGTTACGGCCTGTATAATATAGGTTTCCAAGCATTGAAGTAAGTTAATTGACCTGGACGACGAGAGCGAGGAAAAGCTGTTTCTGCACTTTCTTCGTGTTATTCGACATCACAATGCCATTCATGGCGCGCATGATTTGATATGTGCAATAGAACATGATGCAGAAGAGGAGTGACGTAACTCAAACATGGATTTCCCTTGAAAAAAAGCGAATCACTTCCGCCACACGGCACCAGAATGCTTATAATTTCTGGATTCCAAATGATTTCTCCATTGGGCAGATGTTTCTAAAATTGAAATTGTTTTCGAATATAATGATGCTCATCGCTTACCCGGAAAATGATAGCAATGTATCCGGCATATGGAGGTGCCCCAAGGTCCACTCCAAGAGCGTCCAGGACAGGTTGTCGCACTACCGACAGACGCTCATCCAATGGGTAGAAAAAGTTTAAGACGGAGAACAAAATGGAGAAATAGACAATGTTTGTCGCTGCGCAAACCAACACGACTAACGGGCGATTTTTTGTCCAGTTCAACCAGGATGGTCTGGAGCGAATGATATTAATTGAATCATGATAAATCGTACTCGCAGATGACTTTGAAGCGGTAAACGAAGTGGAATGTGAGCAGGAGGAAAGTCTCGAAAAAGTAGACGCCAAAGGCTACGCATCCGTAAAATCCAACTGCCGTTGACTGGTCGATTAACGAAAAGGAGAAGTAAATATATCCAAAGTCGAAGATATACACACCCTGCAATAAGTACTCAAAATCAATAATGTTGCTTCAAACCGGTTGAACGTATGCGTGGGAAAACGATGCCAATATATCGGAAACAGCAAAAGTCGCGAGAAGATAGCGGTATCTCCCGATGTTGGTGTAATTACATTGGTAAAGCACGATGAGAAGTAAGCCGTTCGTACAGAGAGAAATTACAGCAGATGTGTAGGCGTAAGCCTGACGAGTTATCTCGATGTCGAAAAGAAGATCTCACCGAATGGATGGATGGCGGGACAGGCCCGATCATACCGATTACAGTAAAAAAATAAGGCGACGAAGAGTTTGTCTTTCGAAATCCGCTAGGAAGCCAGACAACCTGTGCTACAGAAAACATTACCGGATCGTTGATTGAGGTGGTCGCGCAAAAATTCTAATGTCCTAAATTGCTGAAGCATTTTCCACCCCTTTCTTCACGTGGTTGTTATTACGGACCATCATCACCAGGAAAGAATTTGTTCGTTTGTAGAGACAGACAATTGAAAAGGTCAATGGTAAGAGATCACTCCATATAAATAGTACAGGGGAAAAGTTAAATTTTACAATTCCGGCTCGTACAATCTTTTCTTATGAGACTGCTTAGAAATATTCTTAAAAATTCGTGCATTGCCATGAAAAAACATCCGAATAGAAAAAAATTATAATGAGTTCCGCTAGTTTTGCCTGCTCCTTTATTAAAATCCGTGCGATCTGACCAATATAATTAGTATCCTTCGGTTTTCTCATGACAGTAATCACTACTAGCAGGGTGTACACCTGCAGCACGGATGAAATGTGGATTGTCCATGCCGGATACAAGAGGCTGGGCGTTCACTTCAAGATTCAAATCGTGGAAGCATAATCTTGATATTTCAATGGCCTTTCTCGAAGTGGCCAATCAAATATCAAGATAACCTTATAAAGACGCTCGTAGAGCGTAGCCTTGTTCATCTGACGTGACCTGCACCAGAAATTATAAAAAGGAATTTGGAGTAATTGTTATGAAGTCGAAGAAACGCTTTATGAACAACGTAGATTATGTGCATATTCAGTCAAGTTTTTTAATTCTGCATAATTTTCTCCGGTGACATACATACTTATGAAACTACAATTCAATGAGAAACTCGTCAGCGCCAATCATCCTTTATAGTCATGCGAACCATTGTTCGGTGCATTATGACATTGCGGTAACGGATTCTTTCGGAACGGAGACCCGATTGGATAGAAAGCGAAGTTGTCGAATGCGGTTTATGATTGGATCGTGGAACCTGAACGAATAAAGTGACTTTTAGAATTTGAAATGATAAAGGACGACTCACGCTGGTACGCAGACAATGATGAGGATGGGGTCGAGGAAGGGAAAGATGGCGGTGCTCATGAACAAAGCATCGCTTAGTCCGCCTATGGCAATTCCAGCACTCGATGAGCCCAGAATGATTATTATGGGAACGAACGAGAATATGAACGGGATTGCTGCCTGCATTGTATAGAAGTTCTAAGCATTAGCCAGGGTTTATCGAACACCCAATTGACCTGGACGACGAGTGCGAGGAAGAGCTGCTTCTGCATTTTCTTCGTGTTAGTCGACAACATCACGCCCTTCATCGCACGCATGATTCTATACGTGCAATAGAACATGACGCAAAAGAGGGATGCCGTAGCTCAAAACACAATTTTCCTCTTGAACAAAAAGCGACTCACTTCCGAAACACGGCACCAGAATGCGAAAAATTTCGGGATTCCAAATGATTTCTCCATTTGGTAGATGCTTCTAAACTTTCTTCTGTTTTCAAATGGACAAATGCTTTTCGCTTACTCTGAAAATGATAGCTAGATATCCTGGATAAGGAGGCGCCCCAAGATCCACTCCAAGAGCGTCCAGGACTGGCTGCCGCACTACCGCGAGCCGCTCATCCGATGGGTAAAAGAAATTGAAGTCGAAGAAGAAAGCGCAGAAATAAACAAAATTTGTGGCGACGTATATCAAACACGATGAACGGATGACTCTTTGTCCAATACAGCCAGGGTGGACTGCAATGAATGCAAGGAATAGGATCAGCATAAAAACGAACTCGCAGACGACTTTGAAGCGGTAGACAAAGTGGAATGCGAGCAGGAGGAATGTCTCGAAAAAGTAAACGCCGAACGCAACGCAGCCGTAAAATCCAACCGACGTAGGTTGGTCAATTAGTGAAAAGGAGAAGAAAATGTAACCAAAATCGAAGATGTACACACCCTGCAATAATTAGTAAATAAAAAATGTGGTTTGAAACCGGTTGAACGTATGCGTGGCCAAGCGAAGTCAAGACATCGGAAACGGCAAAAGCCGCGAGAAGGTAGCGATATCTCCCGAGTTTAGAGTAATTACATTGGTAAAGTACGATGAGAAGTAGTCCATTTGTACAGAACGAAATAGCGGCACATGCGTAACAGTAAGCCTGATCTGCCGTCAATTATGGATGTCGCCATGAAGTTCTTACCGAATGGATGGATGGTGAGACAGCTCCGATCATTCCAATTACAGCAAAATGAAAATAATTCGTGGGGTTACCGTTTCAACATCCGGTCGACGGATAGACAACCAGCGTTACAGTGAACGTCAACGGATCGTTTCTGGTTGAGATGTTCGCGCTCCGGGAATCTGAAGAGGCATGCGTTGTTGTGAACACGAGAACGAATAATGTTCTAATTAGCGGAAGCGCGACCTTCTCCTAACAGGGCGTGTCTGCGGCGGGGATTGGCAATTTTCACGTGCATTTTTCCTAAACGGAAGACCTGCTTTTGCGGATTTCTATCAAAGTACTAGCTTCAGAACATCACTGCTCAACATCATCACCAGGAAAAGGCTGTGCTCATATGAACATTATAGTAGTTAGAAAAAGTCAAATTGTATCTTGTGAGATTACGGAAATATATTTATGGAACTCAAAAAAATTAAAATAGCGGATCTCGCGTGCACACGTGTTCATTCATTGAATCGGTGAGCTTTCCCGAAGATAAGAAGTATCCTTACTGGTTCTCCCACAGGATTAATGATTTCTAGCAGGGTGTATACCTCCAGCACGGATGCAATGAGGATTGTCCATGTTGTTTACAACAAGAATGGTGTTCATTTCAAGATGCAAGTCGTGGAAAAGAAAACGTTCATTAACCATTGTTCAGAAATCAAATGCAGCGTATCTATTCTTATTGACCTTTGTTCATAAACCAAATGCAGCGTATCTATTCTTCTTATTTCCTTCGAGCATAGGTTCGGCATTTCATTGCAAAAATATGTGAATGATTGTTGTAAATACTATTTTATGGGGTAAGGAAGCCAGTAAATATAAGTGCGTTTCGAAGATGTGCAATTCGTTGGATTGGCAAAGTCACTAGGCGGCATTCGTAGGGGCGCGAGGCAATTACTTCATCAAAGAGGCTATTGTCGAGGAGGGCACGAGCTGCCTCCCGAGACTCCGGCACGAAGCGATACGCCTGCATTAGGTTGGCGAGAACGAGGAAGAGTTCCATTTTAGCAAGACCTGTATGGAAATATCGTCTTTCACATGATTGCTTTTTGATTTGTTTTCGCGTAACTACTTTAGTCTCGGAAATTGGCGCAATGATTCCAAATATTTAGTACTCACGGAGTGGTTTAGTACAAGACCGTTTCAAGTTATATTAAATTCCGACAAGTCCAATGCATCTTTTCTCCTTCATTAAAAAACAGTTGGTAGGCATGAAGTGTTAACAACAATGTTTTTGAAAAAAACAGGCGTTTTGATGACGTCAACCCATGTTGATATTAATAAGTTTGTGAATCGGTGTAGCTGTTACGAGGAGCGGTGAGAGGAAATGCTTTATCGCGACGTCAATCTATTGAGCTAGTCTATGGAGCTGCGATGACACATTTGACTGTGAGGGACACTCCAATTTCGATGAATGCAGCACGTCCCGTGCAGTCGAAGGCCAGCCATCCCTTGCCGGGCAGTTCCACGGCTGTCGAGTACTTGACGAAGACTTCTCCGATGAGCACCTAAAGAAAACGGTGGGTCTGGTGATAATGGCACGGAATCCTACGATGCTTCTACAAACCTCAAGTTCGTATCCGACTTCGCATGTGATCACTGGCTGATTCTCGACGCAGTCCTTTGAGATGGGCTTGTCACCTCCTGCGTCAACGCAGGTGCACACCGGGCATTCAGATGATGTCGTGGAGACATCAGAGACAGTGGGCTCGATTTCCGGCGTGGCGGTTGATCCGAGGCAAGGCTCGAATGGATTGCTTCCGTCGATGTCCACGCGAACTCCAGCTGCTCCAATGTAGTACCACGCGCCAGCCTTGCAGTAGAGCGCAGAGAGAGCAAAGGCCTCGATTTCCACGTTGCAGATCTAGAATGCATTGATTTAGAAATATTGCAGATCATGTTACCTTAGCGTCGAGATAGGCCAGCGTGAGAACTCCCGACTGTGAATCGCATGATTCCTTGGGCTCATCGAGGTCGTGCTTGTAGACGAACCAGAAGCAACTGTTGCAGGCTGAATGCAATAAACATTGTATAACAATTGTCATTTGAGGTCACCAGCATCCGTGGCATTGCATCGGCGAATTTCGGTTTCGGTTGATGCGGAGACATCAGAGACAGTGGACTCGATTTCCGGCGTGGCTGTTGATCCGAGGCAAGGCTCGAATGGATTGCTTCCGTCGATGTCCACGCGAACTCCAGCTGCTCCAATGTAGTACCACGCGCCAGCTTTGCAGTAGAGCGCAGAGAGAGCAAAGGCCTCGATTTCCACGTTGCAGATCTAGAATGCATTGGTTTAGAAATATTGCGGATCATGTTACCTTAGCGTCGAGATAGGCCAGCGTGAGAACTCCCGACTGGGAATCGCATGCTTCCTTGGGCTCATCGAGGTCGTGCTTATAGACGAACCAGAAGCAACTGTTGCAGGCTGAATGCAATAAACATTGCATAATAATTGTGATTTGAGGTCACCAGCATCCGTGGCATTGCATCGGCGAATTTCGGTTTCGGTTGATGCGGATACATCGGAAACTGTTGATTCGATTTCCGGCGTGGCGGTTGATCCGAGGCAAGGCTCGAATGGATTGCTTCCGTCGATGTCCACGCGAACTCCAGCTGCTCCAATGTAGTACCACGCGCCAGCTTTGCAGTAGAGCGCAGAGAGAGCAAAGGCCTCGATTTCCACGTTGCAGATCTAGAATGCATTGGTTTAGAAATATTGCAGATCTTGTTACCTTAGCGTCGAGATAGGCCAGCGTGAGAACTCCCGACTGGGAATCGCATGCTTCCTTGGGCTCATCGAGGTCGTGCTTGTAGACGAACCAGAAGCAACTGTTGCAGGCTGAAACGAATGAATGATTAATGGGCATAGATTGTGTCTCACCGGGCTCTGTGGCATTGCATCGAATGATCTCGGACTCGGTGGTTGAGATGGCGGTCGTGCTCTCCTCCGTCGTGCTCTGCTCAGTTGTTGAAGCCGTCGAGGACAGGTCACACGTGAACTTGGACAGCATGAGGTGGATGGAAACTCCGGTCTGCACGCTAATGCCTGATACAAACAAGAGAGCATTTGATGGAGGAAGGAACAGCTGACCAGCCCAGTATCCATTGACATAGGAGATGGAAGACATGGAAACTCCCACGGAAACGCCACCGACGACTACTCCGAGGTCGGCCTGAGACGGTGGCATTTTGTATGCTTTTTATGTGCTCCTGACCACAAGGGAGCCCTCTGTGCAAGACATGGACTGGGTTTCGATATCCCACTTGAGGTAGCGGACGCTGCATCCGTGGTGGCTCCACTTGGTGAAGACGGGGCAACCTAAAGGCGAATAGTAAGCGGTACATAAGGAAGGAGGATACCGAAGAGAAGGTCGACTTCGCAGCCGGCAAATACTGATGTTCCGAGGCTGAGGACTGTCGAGTTGTACATCGACGTGTCTAAAATTCAATTATTCCTCGTTGAATTGTCGATGCCGCCTACATGCCCACTTTCCGTCGCCGCAGGTGAGACTGCTGTAGACGTCATCCTCTCCGGTGGCGGCGATTCCTCCCTGAATGTATTCATATCGGTCTTGAAACGAATGGGGGCGTACCACAACGCGGTATCCTTCGGGGCATCCGAGAGTGCAGTCGCTGGATCCAACGACGGGCGTGAGGTTGTCCGTCTCGCACGTGCATCCCGTCTTCTTCTGGAAGACGCAGCCGTTGATGCAGGCTGCAAGGGAGATAGCTTGTTGAGTCCACGAATGACGGACATACTGGCTTTCTTTAGGACGCAGGTGAACTTGACGTCGAGGGGAAGGAAGGAGTTTCCCATGTTGGACCAGATACGACCGATGGTTCCCGTGGCGTAGCTACCGGTCAGGAAAGCGAGCGCCGCGTTGGAAGGTTCGCTGGCTGAGAAGCCCTGGAAAGACGTGGATTGCTTAAAGAGAACCCCGAACCTGGAGGATCCATCCGGAGGCGCAGCCGACGCGAGCACCGTCCATAGTGTAGTTGGTGATAACGAGTTTGGTGGAGTCGCACTGGTAGGATTCCTTGAAGGTCACGGAGATGTCCACATCAAGCATGGGAATGGGCGCGGGGCACTGTGTCGTTGCTGCACAACCTTCGTGAGGTATAGTCCAACACAACCCATACCCTTGGGTCGGGAGCAGGTCACAGTGGCATTGGCGTCCCAGTATCCGTAGCCAGCCGATCCTACTCCGTTGGTGGTGTTGGCCCACTTGGCGTACGTGGAGCAGACGGATGAGGCACCGATGAGCCACGTTCCGTTGGAGGATTTGATCTGCGCCAGTGGTCATCAACTGAAGAAGATTGGACGGACCGTGAAGATTCCGTGGTTGCACATCATCTGGTTGCAGCCGTCGTTCCTGTTCTTCTGGGCCAGCTGCGTCTTGTCGCAATAGTTGTTGGGCGGGCAGTCATCAGTCGCATTCATCACAGGGCAGGCATCGCAGGCTAATTGGATGGTAAATAACTTGCGAATCGATCCTACCCGGGAGGGTGAGACAGCTGAATCCGGAGAAGGCGCGCGGTCCCGATTGACCGGTGGAGTTGACGATGGTGAAAGCACCGTTGACCGACTCTTGGCAAGCAAAGAAGTCGTAGACAGCATACTGAGTCACTTTGGCCTGGGAAGAGACTTGGGGCTTTCTGTGAGTCGACGAACCACGAGGAATGTCCTCTTTCCGGGCGGGCAAGTAATGAAGCAGTCATCGCTGAAGCTGAGCAGGCTAGTGTTGCAGGATCCCCCCATCCCCGTGTAGCAGACAGAAGAAGAGGCTGACGACGAGTCAGGCACCGTGGCGTTGCAGCCGCAGAAGGCTGAGGAGAAGTAGATAGCGGAGGGAATGGGAGCGAACTCTTAATGAAGCCATCGACTCCCAGGGGAAGGAAGACGAGCAGAGCCGCTGCCAGGAAACGAGACATCATCCTCGGTTCTACCTGAAACGGAAGGGAGATCTTGACAAGGAGGTAGGAACGGGTGGCATGATTCCACTGTGAAGAGCGGCTGTTTTATAGTGCAGTTTGGTGTGATGAAGGGAGAATATCATCGGCTTAGCTCGTCACAGAGAATTTCCGGAAAAACGATTTGTGCTCCGTAGAGAGCAGGGAACATTGAAGAGACTTGGGCAAAAAAGGTTTGGAATGCCGAGAGATCTGTTTTGCCTACCACTCCTCTCATTGTCTGGGGCGGTCTAGGCCGATTTACGGGCACCATCGACTCTTCTAGAATACACCAATTTTTCATGTAGCAGACTTTAGACCCGTTTTTGGACAAAATGCGATGATCATATTTTTCAGCAGCTGTGCGTTTAAAAACATTCTTCCTTATTACGAAACATATGATTTTATTTAATTTTAAATTAGTTATAACGGCATGGCAAGTGAAGAAAACTATTTTCAGCTCTTTTCGCGATCTCGGTATAGCAGGTTCGTCGTTCCCCTACTATTAACAAACTGCAACGTCTGTCTGACCCTCTGTCCGTCCGTCTGTCCTAAGACGCTTCCCATTTCTATAGGATCCGGCCACTTTGGGCCCCTGGGACCTTGACCTACCTCCCTAAGTCGACCTCGGGAAGACGATTCCGCATATTACCGATGTCCGTAAATTCCGGAAAATGGTACTTTCCGGAAGCGGATTTTACGGAATCGGCCAAATTGGCTCAAATTGGGTGTCAATCGACTCGGCATGATGTGGCAAGAATAATAAAAATACTTTTAACGTGTTTTGACAAGTTTTGCCGTGTCCGAACATGTTTTTAGTGTCCGAACCAAAAATGCTTAAAATGTTCCCAAATTTCACAGGAACATGTAAAAACATGTTTTTGACGCCGAAAAACGTGTCAAAACACGTAAAAATATGATTTTTCCAAAAGTGCTCAAATCACTCCCAAACGTCACAGGAATATGTCAAAACATGTTTTGACACGTAGTTGTGGGCGCGAAGCGCCCATCCCCGTCTACTATAATTAGAGACCGCAACGTGATTCGCAAAGTTCCACCAAAATGCTCGAACTTAGGCTCATCGTTTAGCCCTGAGCTTGGCATTGATCATGCTTTT
>JACMIG010003638.1:0-11795 GCA_014805385.1 Levipalatum texanum | reverse complement strand
GTCTCTTAAGGAAACGTTTCCTTAAGCGAGTCACTTAAGGAAACGTTTCCTTAAGCGACGTCTCTTAAGGAAACGTTTCCTCAAGTCTCGTCTGGAAAGGAAACGTTTCCTTTAGCCGTCGTCTGTCTGGAAACTTGAGGGAACGTTTCGTCTCCCTCAAGACAACCCTAATGCGTATCTATTTCTAATTCCCGAAAGAACCTAATATTGGGGCTGTCCTCCTTCCATTCGAAACGCAGTCTATCGCTGTCTGCGTGCAATAGATAACAATGAGAGCGTTTTGGAATAACGTCAATGCAATCTCGAAAGTAGCCCGATATTTTTTGGACGCTTACTCCAAAGGAAGGGTTTTGAATTTCATATAATCGAACGTCAATCGAAGCTGTATCATTGCGAAGATAATTCATTTCTAATCAATTAAAACTGGCGCGCGAATTCACCGAATTTCAAAGAAATGAAAAAATGGACAAGCGAACCTGCTCCGCTTTCAGCTCCTTCTCAGCAAGCAAATTTTCTTAATGCGAAATTTCCTGAAAATCGCTTATTTCTATACCCTGTCGCCTTTCAATTTCCCTCCCTACGTCATCGGATTTCCTCTCTTACTCTTACTAGAAATAATTTGGTTGTTAAAGAACCACGCATCATCGATTCAGCAATACAATTCAAATATATTTGCTTCACGTGCGACATCAATATTCCTGTTTTCTCATGGGAAGGAAGTATTCTGGTGGAAGCGACGCCCGTCATCCGATGAGATAAACACAGTAAAACCTCCAGTTACGCGTCCTCAACCTGTTGACATAAGCGGCGTTCCTGATCTCATCAAACAACGGGATAAAAGCATTTCTTACCCTACCAGTCGAATCTCCTTCGGGAGCTTGTAGAAGACCTCCTTCGTAATGTCCGAGTTCGAGAAGACGCGTCAGCTGGGAAGCAAGTGGGAAGGGAAGCAAGTGGGTTGACTCGTCAAACAGTTGAACTCCAGACACTCAACCCTACCACCCGGCTCTCTAACCTCAAAGGGACTTACTTCTTACTCTCCTTTTCAGCATGGCCTTGCTCATGAGCGTTGTGGGAGTGGTGGTCGTTGAAGGAGAAGTGGGTGGACCTGAAAATATTATACTTGATGGTGGTGGTGTGGTAAACGTCGTCGAAATAAAGCTACTGTAGATAAGTGTAATCAGGATACGACGACGTTTACTACTCGAAGCCTTCGACGTTGAGGGATCGCGCTTGATCTGCAGAAGACACGAGTATATACCATCTCGTCTCGTAGGTAATGGGCTAGAGTAAATATCGCATCGTTTAGAGCGTAGTCGAGAATTGCTCAGGCCCATTCTCAACCGAATCTCAAACTTCAACTGGGATAGCGCTATAATCCTCATCGCAAAACCGGCTTCCTCGCTCTTTTTTGGCACTTTGCGGTCCTAACTATAGGACGTTTCCAAAGGGCCACCCGAATCTCGGTGAATTCATGTTTTCCGAGCTCAGTAATAGCGAAATTTTCTTCCACGTGCAATGGAACCGGGAAATGGGCTGCAAAGAAAACCACACATTTTTCAGCTATGGATGCTTTCTTCTACGAATATTCCTACTCTTCGGTTAATTTTGCCCCCTCAAGTTCGTTTTTAAACTTATTGTGCGATTTTCTCCAATCAGAATTGCGGATTTCCGAGATATAGTTGAAACCATCTCGAACAATTTCGATCGTAATTCTTTCCCGAACATACCCCCGCCCTCTGTCTTCGTCCACATCAACCCCCCCTCCTCCTCCCCCATCTTTCGTTCATTATCATCACTCCTCCACCCACATACCTCCTCCCCTCTGTCATCCCTTTCCACTTTCTCCACTCCGATTTCTCTTCGCCTGCCGACGACGAAACCCGGTGATCTTCCGTTCAGACTCAATTGTAAATTCCCATTTATTTCGACTCGTCGATAGGTGGAACATTGCGTCTTCTAACACCCATTCTATATCCCAGTCAACAAAACTCTTTCCATCTCTTCACCCACTCCCACTCTTTCGCCCTTCCCCCCACCTCCCATCTCTCCTCGTCCAACTCGAATTCTCCTTCTTACACCTTCCAAGCACTCAGTGGCAATCTTTGTGCTCCTTTTTCACAATGGAGGGCGCATGATGAAATCAAAGTAATCAATATGATCTACTAAGAATATCGATCGACTCGCCATATCTCGTCCCGGAATGGTCTCTTTCTTAAGGCTCATTGTCAGGAACACGGGCCAGATACTACGGTCGAGAGTCTGGAAACATTTTTCAGTGTTGATGGCAAAAAGCTCCAAGATCGCATTGGATATCACTGCATCCGGAAATGATTTTGAGCTCAATGAAACACGGTATCACCTTGTTCGTATTAGAAGGACTCGAACCTTCCAATTTCAAAAGCCTCATCTGCTTCTCTTTTGTCTCCCCAGTTTGGACGGGCATTTTATTGTAGATACATACCAGCAGAGTATTGTAAACTATGGCAACCCAATAAGTATTAAAGGAGGGGTACGGAGACCTTCAGTGTCGAAGTTTGGCAGCTTGCCAACGGAACAAATTGATTAATAAACCACTGATAGATAACAATGATAGAAGTTATAGTGCACAGGGCGCGAGATCTGAGGATTTGGCAAGCTGCCAAAATGATGGCAGGTGCGAAATTTGAATTTCGCGCCGTCCCTGTCCGTCAGGCCCGGCGTTCTAAACGCTCTATCTCACCCTAGAAACATCTAAATGCTTAGTGAGATACACCATTCGATTGGATTTTTCAAGCTCTACAACCTGAATATAGTCCCGTATGAGACTCAGAAGGTCCCCGAACCCCTCCTTTAAGGGCTCGACGAACGCGAAATCACCTTTTTGAATAGATCAGGAGTCGAAGATTCCAACGTCCTTAAATACCATCACCTCATCTCTCTTTTATCTCCTCCTCTCTTCACTCCTTTCTCTTCGACTCCTCCCTCCTCGTCCTCTTCTCTCCCGATTCCCATTCCCCTCCTCTCTCCCCCCTCACCTTCCATCCTCCTCAATATTCCCTCCCGTCTTTATTGTCCTCGATGTCGACGAATCTGTCGTCACGTGCACCACGATGTTCTGTGGCGTACTGCGACCCTGCAAAAATCATAAAATAAAAGAGGTTTTTCCAGTTCCAATACGTGTCACGTTATGAATAAAGAATTGAACACCAGCCATTTTCTCACGCCTTTCGAATTCACGCCGATGGAAATTGAACGGTTGTTACCAGTTCGTTCACCGTCGCACTGCCATTTTTAAACGACCGCTAAGTCGGAGACCGGCAATGGACGACATCGTGTACGCCGAACACAAAAACTCGCCGATTTGCTGTCTAGGCACACCCCTCCTCCCTCCCTACCGTACCTCAGCAATGGTAGGGTAGGTGAATCATGACACCCCCTAATAGCACCATGATCTCGGTACTTTCAAATCAATAGACGGAATTGTGTCGCTAGAAGATCACAAATCTCCCATCGTAATGCTCGTACCTCAGCCATGAGCACCCGTCGAATCTCCGCGAGGCTCGACTCCACATAGGCAGTGACATCAAGGAAGGCCTCGTCGACGGAGACACGTTCCAGGATGATCTTCAGAGGCTCGAACGATCCGAGCACCGCGAAGACTTGGAAACCGTAATATATAAATAGCGCTCGGGCCTTGTGACCTACTCTTTTTGGAAGATCCATCAAGTTAGATGCCATACAATAGATGTGTGCTCCCGCGCAGTTCCAAAAATATTCCATTTTTATATGGCAAAATCAGTCAACTATCAAAGTATTTCCCGAATAGTCTCAATTAGGAAGACCGTGCAACGGCATAGCACCTGATCTTCCACTCGCGTATGATCAGCTTTTTTGTGAAGACGCAAAGGCTCTATCGGTGAAGCAAGCGATAATATCTCGAGTACGAAACTCATGCAACGCGAAGGCACGTGGTATTCTCAGTATCAAGATCTTCACAATGCATGTTCCTTACGATCTGTTTTTCCCTCAACATCCCCTCAACATGGTACGTTGTATTGCAGGATAATTGGTGTCGCACAGTCAAAGTAATTGAACGCGTTTCAATTACGGGCCGATGCGCTGTTGATTCTGTCGACCCAAACAATAAACATCTATCCATCGCTGGACGGAACTGGTCGTTATCGGAACCCCCGTATCTCATTGTCAGGAAACGAGAGTGCTCTTTCATTGCCCAAGGGACACTCTGCACGATCTTCTGCATTTAGCGCGCAAGACGGAACTAGTCCTTTTCGGAACTATAAATCCCCCCTAATGACGAGTTTTCAGGGAGAAATGAGGTCGTTTTATCTCCATTAGCATTTACAATAAACCTTCTGTAAAAACAAACGTACAAACCCATGTGAATTAAGAAACACGTTAAGTTCACGTGGTGCAGTAAACGTCGTCGAATGGAATACCGTAGATGCCACTCGACGACGTATGCTATTTACACCACACCGCTTTCCCTCCTCTCCCCCTCCCTTTCATATCCGTCTTCGCCGTATCCGTTGTCCCCGTCTCTCCACTCGTCCCCAGTTCCAGACGAGGCGGAATCCTTGTTGGAAGCTTCCGAAGTAGAGGGATCGCGCCAGATCTGTAGAGAACAGGGGTAGAGGCCGTTGCTAGAGGGATACTCAATCCCGGTGACTTCCGGAGTGATGAATTCACTAATTGTGAAATTCTCAGGAATTGTCAATAAAGAGTTGACGGAAGCTATAATATTACATCTTGTTCACATCGAAACCCGGCGATGTTGTGTTCAATCCAAAACGTAAATACCCACATATTTCGACTCTTTGATCGGTGCTCGTGAGCTGCTAATAATACACATTGACTATATTCTCACATCTGACGCCTCTGCCCTTCCCCACTCTCCGCTATCTCGCCTCTCGTCTACCCTTTCAACCCCTCCTCCTTTCTCATCCACCCCTTCTCTCCCCACGTTTTTCGCATGTTATTTTAACATCCTGGAAACTTTGGACCGATATGGACCGATTCCGTAAATTGCTGTAGATACACTTTTGATCTACAGCCGCGAATTAGGATTCTATTTCACGGTCACGGGAAATTTTACGGTCGCGGGTTACGGTAGAAGTTGCTTCGAGACCCGAAGTACTTTGGTCAAGGTCCGAAGTCGAGAGGACCTTCCCACACCGAGTTATGCTCTAGACTACAAACTACAAGTGTGACACGACGACGAACATCGTCACCGACAGACGTAGGGGTCTTAGCGTATGTATAGAGGTTGGGAATCGTTCAATTTCGCCGAGAGAAACGGATGCGGCGGATGGCATGGGAACGCTAATCGCTCCACAGAATGTATTCCTCTAGTCATCGGACTGGCTTGAAGTAGTAGAGAGAAAACGAGGTATTTCCACCGAACCGCACGTGCGCATTTGGGCAGTTCTAAGACCGTTTTCAACCTACCACACCGGGATGCGAGCGACTCATTCAAAATTGACGACGAATGTCCATCGTTTACACAGTCTTAACAGTGTTAAATACGTATCAATTTTGTTGTAAATGGTTTCCGCCTCGGGATACTCCTACTTTCGACAATAAATTAAAGAATAAGTTTGAGGAACTTTTCTGATTGCTGTCTTGGAAATCGAGGCCAGATGCAGGCCAAACTACAAACATACTCACATCACGCCAAAGTTCATTTTACCCCAATCGCCCCAGTTATTATAATCTCCCTCCAAAAAGCTGGTAAATACGTTTTTGGTCTTGCGCTCGGAAATCGAGGTGGTTGCCGGACGGGTGCACGAGGCGGGGGCGCCGGCCTGGTGTTCTGGCGACTGCAAAGATCAAAGATAAGAAAGCGATCTTTAAAAGATCGGTTGTAAACTGATTGGTTGATTGTGTTGTACCCATAGCCCTTGCAACAATATTTTTTCAACATTTACAATTATATTGTAAATTTGTATATAAAAGTTTTTTCAATTATACGATTATATTACTGAGTTCCACTTGTTATTGGTTGGCACCAGAGAACTTGCAAATCGTTCCGTACGCATACTGTCGTTAGCGGTTCCTACCTGTGAACTAAAAAATTGGAGCGCATCGAGTTCGCTTGGGAACGGTTTATAAAAGCGTGCCCAAGCGAACTCATTGTGTTCCAATTGTTCAGTTCGCAGGTAGGAATCGCTAACGACATTATACGCGCGGAACGATTCACAAGTTCTGTGGTGCCAACCAATATGATAAGCGCCATAAAAAGTTCATGCATTTCTTATTAAATTCAAAAGGACTCACATGTCCTGTATCTCATTATCGACATCCCAGATGGAGGGCTCGGCGTCGTTTGCTTCCTGGGAGGTTTTCTTCTGCGAAGAACGCTCGTTCCAGGCCTTGGCCTTCTCCGCGGCTTCGATTCGAGCAAGATTCTTTTTCTCCGCAACCTGTCGCTTCTTGAAACTGAAAATAAAATATTTGCTAATGGACGAGTGAAAATTTGTGTTTTGCAGTGTTCATATTCATTTGAGAAGGACCGGCTGCAAAGTTTTCTTCACGGAGTGACTGAGGTAGACAATGTTAGGAAACCGCAAAATTTGTGATAATACTATACGTTCTGCAGAGCGCTTACTATTGTAGAACGCTCACATCGAATGGCATTGCCTGATCACAAAGTTTTGCTTGTCCTTCTTACAATTAGAAATTCACTCCGTTAGTTTGTCAAGGAACTTATATTAACGAAATCCGCTTACTCTCTAACTCTCTCAAAGGCCTGGACGCCCGGCCTGTTAGTGATGCCGACAGTTTGACCCAAGCGGAGTCCTGGTAAATGGGGCCGTTTGAACTCTGGTTCCGGAGGCTTCCGAGGTGTTTCAGGAAATTCAGATCCCGTTGCCGCAATGCTGCTGTCACTGTAATTTTTTAGATTTTTATAATTGTATAACGTTTTCGTGCGCTTACAATTCGCTAAATTTATTTTTAAAAAAGGTTATCGAACTCAGAACGCATCGTCTATCTCTCAAAAGATGTCTAATAATCATACCGTGCGTCCTCGACTTCGGGGCGTATGGCCACTCGCGGATCCGTTTTCTCATGTGGAGTTAACATGGGCATTTCATCACGTTCTTCCCGAACTTCTTCGACTCCGACAAGGGGTGACGAGCTGTAGCGTTACTTGTGGTGCGCAAGTTAAACAAAAAAGAGACCTGCCGTCATCTCGGATATTCCGCAAAATTATATTACATATAATATAACTATTATTATTACATAGTTTTTATTAGCTCGTAAAAGGCGCACCTCAACGGCATTCCGTTTGCTTTCATGGGAGTCAGTGGAGGCACCGACCGCCCGGAGGAATCCGAAGCGCGCGAAGATCTGAACAAATAAAACATCTTTTTACTTTAAAAAAAAACTCAAATTTCACACTCTAATGACTTTATCGATTAAAATTAACATGCCTTCCGCTGTGAATATCCTCCAACGGCTCGTTGTCACCGTAAATATCGTCGACTGGCTCGTATTCTTCCCCATCTTCTAGCCTTTGAGATGTTTGACGAGACTGGGAGCTTCCAGGTTCCATAATGCTGAAAGTCTAGATGCACTACCAACCTGAAGAAAAAAAGATGTGATTATTGATCTGTTATCATACTCATGGCGAATTGATGCTAGTGCCACTTAAACTCTGGTAAGCGTCTCCGCAGATTAGGCGGGGGTTGCAATTAGGAATTGACAGACCGATAGCGCTCACGCACCGCACCGCGTTCGAAACCACGAGTGGGGGCTGCGCATGCAAATGCGGTGTTCTGAATTGATTTTCAAGGGGCTTCATGTCCTGCTTCTGGATGGTTCAACTAGTTTCGTCTCTATTCATTCTATGCAACGACGTCGATTATCTTGCTCTTTTCTAACAAGTATCATAACATTTTTGTCGAGACGAAAGGATAATACGTGCGCTTATGAACGTTAAACTTTTCTTCTTTTGTTGATTTTTTCTTCATTTATGTCGTTTTCCTTAAATTTGATTTCAATATCATTTTTAAAAGAATATAATTTTTTGTAGAAATGGCTGAGGACGATGGCGCTACTTCATCAAATGCACCGCCCAGCGCAGAGCCCAGCACATCCGTGCCTGTGGTCTGTTTCTTAAGTAAAATAAATTAAAGAATCAAGGCTTTCAAGAATCAAAATATATTTTTTAAAATTCACCAATTTTGAAGCGCGGTTGTTTCCACTGCTCGCAACGCTTCTAAATTCACATTTCAATAGGAACTGTTCGCGCTAGATCCAGTTCTGTTTTGGATAGAAGCTATCGAGAGTATCGAAATTTAACACTGCGAACGCTTTTGAACTGTGAAAAAATCTATGCTTCGCAGAATCTCACAAAGCCGATCGAGGCCATCTCCCGCGGGCTTTCTCAACTGAACGGAGTCATCGAAGACGATGTCCGGGAAGATGGCGAGCAGACGAAGCCCGATGTCGTTGCCCTCAACTACCTCTTGAAAGCTTCGGGATTGTCCATGCTGGTTCGTTTACTACTACATAATATTCAAGGAACGGATATGTCAGAAACTTCATATCTTTGTGGTTCAGGAAGAAACACTCGATTAAAACCGAAATTATTATAATAAAAATATCTTTTTTTTTCAGAAATCCCTCCGAGAGGTCCAGGAGCAATTCGGAGACGACGACTACGGCATCGAGGTCTACCATGCGTATGTGAGTGTCTGGATTCATAATCGACTTTCTTACAATATGGAAATTCTCTCCACCATACTTACTGTCAGTTTGATATTATTGACTATTGCAGAAAAACGAAGCGTTCAAGGAGCTTGCAAAGATATGGAACGAAATGTTCGCTATGACAACGCCACGAATAAAGACTGCCTCTCTCAACAATGTTCTGCGGAAGTGCGGGATGCGGGCAATCGTGAGTTTTGCAGCATTTACATTTTCGGCATTCTGCCAAAAGGTTTCAAATCCCCGATTTGCAGAACACTGAAAATACGCTGGCCAAGGCCGGACACGACAAGTTGACGGCTTATGCTTTGTACAGCTTCGAGGTGGGTCTCGAAGATCATTTTATATAGCTGCCTGATGATTCCGAAGAAAGCCCAAAATATACTATTGCCGATAAATCATATTTTATCTTTCAGGCTGCTGCAGCATACGACAAGCTTCGCAAATTCTTCGCTGTGCATGTTGACGAAAACGTTCGTCCGGTTGCGACGTATCCGACTCTGAAGAAGAAAAAGGTAGAGGTCGAATTCAATTATGTACACAGTGTGAAGAATACATATATACTGGGGGGTTAGGCAATAAGGACATACAAATGTGACTATAAGAACGGTATTCTTCAGAAGACCACCACCACGGACTTCTCGGCGTATTCTCCTGCCGTTGAACTCGACCCGAATGATCCGGTACTGCATTCGTCGTGTTGTCTGTGTCACTTACACCGAACACACAATTAGCACGAAATGATTTCTTATTTTTTACCGATTCTTCTCAGTACTCTATAGTTAACCTTGGAATTTTGAGGTTTCCTCGCCATATCCACTGTTTCCCTGTACTCAATTTTTGATATTTCTTGATAAACTTCGTTGTCCAAGGTCAACTAGAGATCTCGTTCGCTGAACACAGGAAAAATCCAAGATTATACATTTGCTAAACAAAAATCGATAGTATTTTCCAGATGCAAATCTTCTGCATCTGCCGGGGCGTCTCGTACGGCGATATGATCGCGTGTGACAATACCAAGTGCCGAATGCAGTGGTTCCACTTTGAATGTGTCGGCATCGTCGATCCTCCCGAGGGTAAGGGGCATAGCCAAGAACAGAAGTTGTAATTTGGGGGTGTAATGTGATGGTCTAAAACGATACGGAGCTTCGTAAGGTCTGGCTTTTTAGAAGGAGCTCCGTATTGTCTGCCTTCTAGAGTTGGCTGAGCTCCGTCTAAGAGACCAGCATCAGAAGATAATAATATCTCTAACTCCGATGATGGAGAGCGGTACAACTATTCGAATATTTAACTCCTTGTAGGCGAGTGGTTCTGCGACATGTGCAAGGCCAACATGGTCGCAGCCGCAGCGGGCAAGGCCGGCAAGCGATCTGGAAAGAAGAGGTCCAAGGCGCCTGTGCAGTAAATATAATAGTACGTAATAATAGCGGTTGTAATATATATTCTACTAAATACAAAGCTTCGTATTGGCCCTAGAAAGACAGGCAAAGCTTGTCAGTGATTTGAATATTGTCTGTCTATCGATGGCTATCATAAAATCTCTCTCTCAGTTCATGTATAACGAATGTTGCAATCGAGCTTGCCAACTTGTATCTAGTCTCATTCCACAAATATTTAGCGATCGTGCTTGTATATTCTGCAGCCGCTATCGACCTTGATTTCGTCATTGTGGTGTCGTCTATCCGTAACTCATGTTACCTATAATTATTACTAGTAGTACTATTGTCCAGTATTAAAGTGACGCGGGGCCGAAGCGCGAACTTCTACGCAGAAAGCAGCGTATGTATGATCTACTAGGGGCTTGTTTACATTCATTACGTTGCTTATAGCGCACTAGTTCGCACGTTGCCTCCGCATCACTTTACTACCGGTTAGTACAATCAAATATCCCGCCGAGTATTGTACCGTGATAGTATCTCGCCAGTATTGTGCTGTCATTCATTCCTTTTGCATCAAAATCTGCCGCGCATCTCTCATCCCCCCCATAAGGATCTCTCGATCAAATTCATGTGCATGCAATTGCATTCCTCCGCTGTACCTCGTTCGCTTTAATCACGCGGACAGTTTGATGAGTTGAACGGTGTAATGATCAAAAGTCCGTTTCAGCGCTAATCTCATTGAATGTTCTGCGTTTTCCTTCAATGCAATAAAATCGTGGTTGTAAACAAGCGAATTATCTGATTCCTGAATAAACAACAGTATGATCCCGTTCGAGAGCTTTGAGAAAATGTAATCCCCCATTACTCACCAACGTTCTTCCGAGCACGCCTGGCAGCGAAAGCCAGTGATTGCGGCTTGCTATCTCATAGCAATTAGGAATCGAAGGCCGAAGGCAGCTGGACGTTCGACTTTCCCGTGTTTTCCTTTTACAATGACGTCATGGTTGTAACATAAGTATGATTTCTTCCCCCATCGCTGTAAGTAATTATGTCCTGTGTTGCACAGTTTGTTCGATGTGGTGGAATCAAAGCTGTTCCTTTTTGCGTTCCGTATACACCTAGTCCGGGATCATTTGCGTACCTCTCTCTCTCTTACAGAGTGCGCGCTCCCAAAGGGGTACGCATGGAGGCGTGAACGAGGTGCAAACGGAACGCGAAATCAAACATACTTAGCACCACCTCAATACCTTTACGCGTTCCTGCACTATAGATCAGTTACTAATTGCCACCTTGAAATGTCATCACCTGTCGTCTCGTTCAAGCAACAACGACAGAATTGCCGCACTCTCTGCAAATGATTTCCGAGACTGCCGAAGCTTTTCTTTTCCTCTATGTGAGGTGCTCCGGTCCTTTATTTATCGCCATCGACCTGTTTATACTGGCAGCTATTTTAGTGGACAACGAAAAGAGAAATAGAGCTTATAAACGCTATTTAGCGATACATACATACATTACATACATTAATGACGTAGGGGGTACGTGGGGTCGTGAGGTCGGGAATGAGGTGTATAGGTGCTAAATAACGCTGCGCACTTAGGAAATATAATCAATCGCACATTTAAGAAGTTCAGCGCAATTAGAAATATTGGAATTATTTTTTAGTACATTAGACAAGATCGATCCAACTCGGCATGCAAAAGCATT
>JACMIG010003637.1:0-11796 GCA_014805385.1 Levipalatum texanum | reverse complement strand
TTGCAGACGTTTTTTGATCAATTACGAACAAAAAATTTTTTCGCCGATTTTGGACCATGATACCCCCATCATGGGTCAAACTGCACCATGAGGTCCCCCCTTACCCCGAAAAAGTTGGAAAATTTTTTTGCTTGAAATTGACCAAAAACGTCTCTAAATATCTTTTTATGACCATTAGAGTACATTATTACCGATGGAATGTAAAAACAGACTTTCGATTTGCACCATGATACCCGTATCATGGTTCGAAATTTCGAAAAAAATTCATCACTTCCAACCCCGGATTGCAAAAGAATTGAGAGATCTACTCACCCTCGTAAATATAGTGCAAAATTTTTACTCCAGTCATGCTCAATCGACGAGTTGGGAACCTCCAAACACACACCAATTCCGGGATCATCACTCTTCAGGTCATAACTTCGCCCTGGAATGTCTTTGGGAGCTCAATAAAGTATCTTTGTGATCAATGGGTCCACCCCATCACAGCGCCCCATGACTCGATTGGATTCGAACCAAAGTGAAAATATCGATTTTTTTGTACTTGTTGATCTACCGTATCCCGAAACTTAACTCACTGCAAAAAATATTTGCGGTGCAGACGGTTTCCCCCCTAGAGGAGTCCAGCGCACCTTCCCGATTTTGGAAGTCCGTTGACAAGTCCAAAAAGTTCCCTTGTGAGATTGGCTGCAATTAAATTTGATGTACTCGAAATTCAAACTAACTGCTCTAATTGTAAGCACTGACAAGGAATGTATACCTCATTGACGTCCGCGATGTTTCTGATTGGAAGAGAAGTCTGATAGATTCGGCAAAAGTCATCGCTGGGGTCATTGGTCGAAACGAAGAGTTCAACAATATTCTCGATTCTGCGTGCCGCACACATCACAGAATTCCTACCGACTAGTTGCGAGTAACGGAACGAATCCATTTCCATTGTAAGGACATCGATAATCCCTACACGGGAGAGCCCCACAATTACTAACCAACGATCCTCTAGTGAAGTGACTGCCTCGGGAAAATCATCAAATCGAATAACTGTGGTCAGATCGCCTTTCAGGGCAACGATCTTGATAGTTGTGGAGTTGTGAGCGAGATGTTTGGAGAAAACACAACAATAATGGCCAACAAAGCAGTAAGCTTCCCAATCAATGTTCACAGCGTTTCGAATGGTTAGACGAGGAGTGTCGGGGTCAGTGCTAATAACGTGGAAATCAGAGGTGCCCTCAGACACAAAGTAAGTCGTATCATGCACTCTATAGAAAGAAACAACGTCGATGTCTCGTGGAAAAGCAACCTGCAAAAAAAGTTCAAAAATATCTATCTGAATTCAAACCTGTTCACTTTCGAATGATCCGTATGCGTATGTGAGCAGAATTCCTCTTATCTCGCAGAAATCAGTCAAGTAGAACCTCTTCCCATCAGAGTAGTTGCCAATACGGCACGTCTTCATTTCCGGTAATCCATTTCATTGTATTGCTTCCCGCCTCTGAAGTTTAAATTATTCTCGTTATTTCGAGTATCTCTCGAACATTGCGGTTTAATCGAGACGCACTCTTACAATAGAACTAACAGGGAAACCCCACGTTCAAAGACGATCGTCATTCCTAAAATCGCTATTGATCTAACAATAAAGCGCTCGGGACTTAATTAAAACGCACTTGAAGTGTATCAGCCGTGTTTCCCAGAGGTCGTAAACCATGTGGAGAAGATACGGATTGCCGTTCAGGAGTAATATTCGCCGTGCACTGGCCGGAAATTCATCAGAACTCCCATTGCGCAAGCGCTCGAATTCAAGTCCTTGCGACGTTGCCATTTCTTTACATTTCGCAAGCTGGATTGATGTACTGAAAATTTTGAGAGCGATTGCGCATTGTGACGCGAAATAATAGGAACATTTCTCGGAACTGGAAAGAACATGGGCTGCTCGATTACGGCTACGTATGAATTGGCAAATATATTTAGTGAATGTCCAGATAGGGTAGCAATGGTAGTCGGGCATGGACAGTCGGACCCTCCTCCCTTCATCTTGACTAGGTGAATGAATGAATCATTGCGGAAGGAGACTGTTGGGTGAGGGTCACGGGTATAACAAAGAGGGAATGACACCTGGGGTATGGGCCTCCTTCCCTCGTCTCCACAACAACCCCCTACCCTTCAAGGTCAAATGAGATTTACGCCAGGGCTATCCGAAACATGATATTGTGGATGCGGATTTTATTAGAAATTGAACTCCGTATTGATCTTTATCAATTCATATTTCACTGTAGACTGAATGTACATGGTTTGAGAGACTTTACATCATCGGTCTTCATGGCATCGAACTGGAAATATAACACTAGTTTCATGCTTCGGATGCGAAATGAATGCCCCTGGTTTTGAAATTGACCGAGTGACAAACTGACAATGAGATCACATTCAGAGTAAAATAAGTAGAATTGTACAGCTTTGAATCTCGATTTTCTTTCTTCTCAGATTCTCAGGTTGAATGCTCCACGTGTGTTGAGGTGTACTAATCGTGAGTAAGCCCTCAGATCCAGATGAATGCGTTCTTGTGGATGCTTTTATGTGAAAACAACAGATCACTAATAGCTCTGAATGATTCCAGTGTGCTCCAACCTAACTGCGATAGTCGGTTTGGATAGGTTGGTTGAGGCAGTTTGCATTTAGAGAAGACGCGTATAGTAAACTCTCAATATTCATGCCTAGAGTTTGGACAAACGTTACAGCTAGTGCAAGTGATCCATAGTTTATCGCGAAGCGCCATGAAAAAGGATGTTTATCGCGATCAACAAGGAAACTTTTTCCGGTTGACTAACAATCATAACAGGAACGGATATGTCTATTTCGACAACAACAAACCACTAAAATGGGAGCGTAGAAATCTGTATGTCAAGGTGTCCCGCTCACAAATGAGGAAACAAATTACACAATGTTTAGCTAAAAATTTATACACAGATTGTTACAAAATGTGTTCGAAAATTCCAAAACGAAGCTATTTTCCCACTGTCGTCTGATGCCACATAAAATCGATGCTTCATTTCTTCGTCATCTGCAATGGATTATTCTCGACGTCACTTTTGTTCATAATGAGCCCACTCACCGTCAGCATCATCTTCGTATACTTTCTCTCGAGGTCTGCCATTTTTTCCTCGAGAACTTTCTTGTCTTCCTCCAGCTTCGCGTTTTTCAGCTTGACGTCAGAAATTTCCAACTTGAGAGCGGCATTCTCCTCTTCAAACGGAGAGATTTTCTGTAATAACGCTGATTCTTTATTTCGAAATTGAAGAGGAGCTATTCGAAGCACAATTTGTCACCTCGTACCAGATCTTCGTCCGCGATGCCTCTGAGGGGAAGAAAGGTCTTGTAAATGCGGCAGACGCCATTACCGAGGCCAGTTGCCGAAACGAAAAGTTCAGCCGCGCTCCCGACTTTGCGAGCCACGCAATGAATATTATTCCTTCCTGCTAGATGTGAATAACTGAACGTCTCTAGTTGCATTGTTTGGACATCTAGAATTCCAACATGCGAGTGCCCCACAATGATAAGCCAACGATCGTCTAGTGAAGTGACTGCCTCGGGAACATCATAAAATAGCACGCTTTTGGTCTGAGGAGTGCCTTTCAGTGCGGTAATCTCGATTGTGAAGTAAGATGAAAATCTATTATGAAAAACACAACAAAAATGGCCAACTAAGCAGTAGGTTTCATACTCATTGCTCGCAGCGTTCGGGATGATAAAGGGGGATGTGCGAGTATCAGCGCTAAATACATGAAAATCGGAATTCTTCTTAGCCACAAAGTAAGTGGAATCGTGCACCCTATAGAAAGAAACAATATCTATGCCCTTCGGAAATGCAACCTGCAATGAAAACTTTGAAAATAAAGGGATGTGAATTCAAACCTTCTCAACTTTGAAAGATTCATTTGCATACGCAAGCAGAAATCCTTCACTATTTGACAAATCGGTCAAATAGGCCTTCCCATCACTGAAAGTCCCAATGCGACACGACGTCCGTTCTGGCAAGTCGACCTCTTGGTATAGCTTGCCGCCTCTGAATTTGTAAATATTCCCAAAATTGCAATGGTACTGTAATAGTGCAGATCAATTGCCCTGGACTCCCGGAATCGCTAGGAAGAGCCCATAATCAATTATGATATCGGCCCGTTAATGAATCATTAGCTCAACTTGAACGCACTTGAAAGATGCTAGTCGTGTGTACCGCATGCCGTCGATTATGTGCAGGAGGCGAGGGAAGCCGTCGAGCAATAATATCCGCCACGCAGACGTCGGGAATTTATCGGAATCTCCATTGCGAACGCAGTCGAATAAGAGTTGTGGAAACATTGACATTCCTTAATTTAAGTAACCTTAATTAAAGCAATTATAAGCGCAAATTCAGAGTAATCAAAGCGTGTTATCAAACGAAATAATATCTTCAGGGACTCCTCTGGAAGGAACGTGAGAGGGTTGATGAGAAAATAGAAAAACGAGAATTAATCAAACGAGCAATATCTCTGTATGACGTTCCTCACTGTTGTACAAGAATGATCCAACGGAGAGGTCATCATCCCAAAGGCACTAGAAATTTCCGTGCTTTGAATGACCTGCCCCCAGCCAATGGCCGTTCCGCCTCTCTCTCTCTCTCTCTTTCAGTCTTCTCTCTCAGAGAGAGACGCAGGGGTAGAAAGGGGTCGACAAATTTCGTCACATACAGTGAAAAGGGCCCTATATAATATATAGGCTATATTATCAAACTCTGTCCTTTTTGTATGCTATGTTCACCACAAGACCGTAGGAATTCTGGAAGAGATGAACTCTTCCAGAATTCCTATTGTACAAGCGCTCAAACTCAAGTTCTTCGTTTGCTATCGCAACCTAATAATCAGCAAATGTCGCTCGACGATTGGAGAAAAGTCCCATTTTGTGGGCAGCCGCAACCTCCTCCCTTCATCCAGACTGGGTGAATCACTGACGGTTGGACGAGGGTCACGGATAGGACTTTTGCATTTCTCTTTTCTTGCACTATTAAGCAAAAAATTTGTTCCCCCTAGTCGTAATACGGCAAGAAAAGAAGAGCAAAACGTTTGCACCCGCCAAACGTTTTGCTCTTCTCTTTTCTTGCCGTAATACGACTCGGGGGAACAAAATTTTTGCTTATTTTTGCAAGGAAAGAGAAAAGCAAAAGGTCTGCACCCGGCGGGGATCGAACCCGCGATCCTCAGCATCAACATTAGCCAACTCATAGACGTGTTTCGCTTTTGGTAATGAGGTTTATAATTTCTATTTTATCACTAAATGGTGCCGAGACCCACTGCGCACATAATACATGCCATCTCAGTTCGGACCCGGTTCCTGCGGAAAATTAAAAAAATAAATACAAAAATTTTTTTTCTTGTTTGAAAAACGATCTTTTCGCAAGTTGGTCCTGGGTGGTGAACTGTACGCCTCTGGCCCCCGAGCCCCCTGGTACATTTATTTTGGCGAAAAACCGCAGTTAAAATTAAATACGAGCAACAAAAGATTTGTTGAACTTTATTTTGGGTCTCAAAGCGAAAGTCTGTTCGAGACCTACCGTATCCCTCACGGTGCTTGGGGTCACCCAAGGTATCTACTATAAATATTTGGGCCCCAGCCGTCGACCCCCTGTTCACCTGATATTTGAACATTTCGGAATTTCTGTCTTAATTGCCTTATCCAATAGTAATTGAATGTCAGTGGTGCGTTTTCTCCTGGTTCTTGACCGATTACTAATTCAGATCATTCGCCATTACGGAGAGCTGACATGCGCCTTTCTCGTCGTCACGGAAATGTGTGAAGCCGGTGAGTCGGCTTGTAAGGAGAGAAGGATGGTATCTATTATCGGTTAGAGGTTACTCGGGAACCATACGATTCATTGTCGCATGAAGTGTTCAATTTTGTAGAATGTGTGGGGCGTTTGATACACCGTACTGTCGCAAGGGAGCGGTAAAATAATAGCTTTAATTCACATGTTCCACGTGAATCTGCGCAGCGCTGACCTTGGAATTACTGAATAGTCTGCATGAATTTGATAGTAGTTGTTGTGAATTTGGAATGAGGAATTGCACAGCTCAACGTAACATGGGTTACGTTCTATGAGTATTTATGCCAATTTATTTCATTTATGAATTTGTCTTTGGATCTAATTCTCTTCCCATTCAGCGGTCTACTCGATCCCCGCTCGTCCATCAATCGGGGATCGGAATGTGAAGAGGAAACTCGCCAAGGCGCATCCCGACAAGGAGGAGCTCGAGTGAGTCCTCATTCTTGTAGAACTTGGCGACGAGCCTCGTCCAATGTGGTAAAGGCAGTAATGACGTGTGATCTGTGCACACGTCGCTACTCCGTTTATTCCCTTGAACGAAAATGCTCTGAGAATAGATGTAACATTTCACTCTAAATTCCAGGAGTCTCCCATGCTCGTGATCAAGGTCGAGTTCGCCTTCCACGATGATACGCTGCACATGAGGATGCTTCAGATTGAGGATGGGTAGGGGGATAGAAGAGGAAGAGAGAGGGAAAGAGGATGATGGACTGTGCATAAAAGGGTTGTTACCGTATAAAAAATCGGCGGTGGGTTTTTAACTTTTTTCCACTTTTGGCGTTGGGTTTATGACTATTTTGCTTCGGCGGGGTTTTTTCGTCAATTTCGTCCGGTTTAGGCGGGGGGGGGGGGGTTTACCCCCAGCGTCACCTATCTGTTAAGCACTGATGATGGAGACCAGGGGTAGAGTAGATGGACGTTAGGTGAGAGAAATTTACCAACCCGGCGCTTCACGAAGCATTTTATTGCATAATGGCAGCGCTGGTTCCGGTATCTGATAATCGGTCTGGCTATACGTCATAAGAAAAAATTCACATTGCGAGCGAAATACTCCAAAGAACATGACGGCTTGTTTGCGAAGTGTTGCTGATGTGAGTGGCAAAGTGACGGACTCGTAATGAAGTAGACCCGGGCTCCCATCCCCACATGACTACAATTCCTCTATTTCTGATTCCAGGCGATCTCACCAACCTGGCCCTCTTCCTCGAGCAGAACGGGCTCCTGTCCAAGGCGAGTGGGAAGAGTAGATATACTTTGTAATTCAAACGAGCCCGGATTCCCAGCTGCTTTATTCCTGTGCAATCTGATAGAGACCAGGCACTTTCGTGCTCATTCTAACCTTAATTACAATCCAAGATTGAGCTCACTAATAAAGTATGGACTTCCGGTCGAAACCTAAAAACCTAAACAAAATTATTACATTATCCTTGCGTTGCAGAAGTACCATTCGCTACAGCCGCGGATCGACCAATCCGAGAAGGACGAGGTAGAGAGGTTCAAAGCTTTCTTACTTATCCCCCTACTCTCTCCCCATTCCTCCCTCTCCATCCCCTTCTCCTTCCCATTCCTCTCCTACTCCTCCCTCTATCTTCTCCCTTTCTCTCCTCTCCTCCTCCCCTCACGAGCGACGACAGCGACGACAACGGCATCAAAGTTCCACAGTCACTCTCCCGTCATCCGCTCTTCATTACCCTTGCCAATTTCCGATAAAGGGTTAAACATATATTGGCTTTAAGCAAGCATTGCAACGAATTCTGAAGTGAAAAGATAATAAAGTAGTGGAATTTTTGATCGGCGGTTGGTTTGAACCTCTGCAACTCCCTCCTCATTCGCAGTTGAGATGAAGCTTTGATCAAATTGTGCTGGAAGTGGATGATGCATCACAAGGAAGATAATCAAGTGCAAAGATATGAAAGGAATTGTGAATATTTGTCGAGACAGCAATTAAAAACTCGAGGGAGGAAGTTTGCCGTCTGTTGTGCTGCCAGTATGCGATCACATGTAAAGTACTGTAGCGGACGGGAATCGCACACTGATTCTTGAGAAACTTCCATTGCCAGGCAATGGCCCCTTCCGTGCACCCGTTATATAATAGTTCGCGTAATTTTAGAGATCTCGGTTGTTGAATATTGTTCTCTAATAAAGTTTTAACAGAGGTTACTGCTCTCCGAAATTTTTCCAACGTTCCTGCCGTGCAGGTGGTATCTTACAAAGTTTATCGCTATTTGAACAAATGATTTAGATAATTAAATATTCATTTAATTAAATACTTTTCAGCCCGTCGATGGTGTCAGCTCCAGCGATGACAGTCCCCGGGACGTCGTCCCAGTCTGCGAGGGAGAAGATGGCGCTTACGGTATGGGGATATATTTAAATATTTATTTTATCGTCTACCCTTTATTGATTTAATCTATTTTATATATGCTAGGTCAATGAAATCGTGGCGGAGCTCATCGAAGCACACAAGGCCGGCCGCGACGTCAACCTCAATCGACTCAAGTGCGATGTGAGTTTGGGAGAGGCTTATTCTTATTTTATCGCTCTTTATGGCAGAACGTTCTTACGAGGATGGGTCCTCCAAGAGAAGCTCGTCTTTTAGGAAAATTTATAATTAAGCTATTGCACAAACGAGGCATCTTTTTTCTGGGCTTTTATTGGCTTACTTTGGTGGACTGTTCTTCTTACAGGCCCAGGCGCTGAATTGAATCCCTGATAATTCATATTTTTATTTGCAGATTTCGCAGCGACACGGCCTTTCATCACAGCCCAAGCTCGTCGACATTATTGCCGGCGTTCCGAGCCAGTACAAGGTGAGTTCAAGTTTTCCATATTTATCGGCGTTGATGTTCCACGTTTATGAATCGAAGCTACTGAATGATGAGCATGCTAAATTGTGGGAGACTGTAGATTTTTTAATGGAAATTTAGGGGAAATATCTCCAACGAATTAGCTTTTATCATTGAGAGGTGCAATTGAATTGCGTATGAGACTGGGAATCACCTGGTCCCCTCTATCGCTAAACAGCTGCTGTTTTGGAGGAACTGATTCGATTCCTCTGCAGAATGCGCTGCTACCGAAGCTGAAGGCGAAGCCCGTTCGGACGGCATCGGGAATCGCCGTCGTGGCCGTTATGAGCAAGGTTTTTTTTAAAATATATTTTTATTGATAGGAATTAGCTACCCATGAACCAGGTGCATTCATGTGCAAGGTTGTGCAATTGAAATGCTCTCCTAACTATCGGGGATTTACCTTACGCGTGTATTTGAGGTTACACACTTTCTAGAACTTCTATTGCAGCCCCACCGCTGTCCGCACATTAATTTTACCGGAAACATCTGCGTCTACTGCCCTGGAGGTGAGTGGCCGACAAGACATATTGTAGAGATGCCTTTATAGGGATATTATAGATGGTTTATGGTAATGGAAAAAGACAACCGCTTCAGGGCCGGACTCGGACTTTGAGTACTCGACGCAGAGCTACACGGGATACGAGCCGACGAGCATGCGCGCCATTCGAGCGAGGTGAGATTGAGTTATTATAAAAGTAGCTGTAAATAATGTTTTAGAATTATTTTTAAAAGTTTATTTCTAATTCATTAGTTGTTGCATCACCGTCAATGGAAATGCACCGAATAACCGTGATTGGAGCTCTTTCATCTAACCAGTAGGATTGAAGTGACGGTCTTGGGAATTACGGTGTGCTCCAGTCCGACGAGTAATGAAGAACTATTCTTTTTTGCAACTCATTGTCAACAAATATCTCTCAATTTCTACCACGTAAAGACGCGTGTAAGTCTGAAACGTTCGATGAGCCCTCTTACAAACAATTAAGGGATTTCCAACTGCCTATAAAATGCCCCCCCCCCCTCCATTCCAGGTACAATCCATACCTGCAGACGCGTGGGCGAGTCCAACAACTCGCACAGCTCGGACACTCCATTGACAAGGTGAATAGTGGTGGGGGGCATACAGTAATACTTCCAGACAGAATTGTTTTAAACACCCCATTTTCATTATGCAAATGGCGTAGCATGCACACAACCAGGACGATCTACGTTTTGTCCATTAATTTTGCATGGAAAATGGCAGATGCGGTGATTCGGTCGCCGTGATTAGTGTAGGAAAGAAGTGTAAGGCTGCCCATGCGGAAGAACTAGGATGTTATTGCTAGATTATTAAATCACGAGTCAAGCCGGATTGGTGCCCCTCTACACTAAAAATAGACAGGAGATTGGGTATGGGCAAGTGGTATGGAGCCAAGGGGATTGCCGCCTCTACTGGAATTTATGTATCATCAATCGAGCTGTAAAAACAATCGAATGCCGATGTACCATCCCACGACACATGAAAAAATGTACCGGGTGTCCCTATCTTGGCTAATGGTCAAGGACCAAAATTCTTGAACAAGAATGCTGGACGGCCAGGTTCCCCTTAAGCATTTCCCCATTTCTCCAAGAATACGTGGTCTAGTCATTGCCGATTCCCATTTCTGAGCTCTTAGTGGGAGTAGCTGCGGCCGGTGCCCATCCGATTCTAACGCAAACCTTATAAATTGCAGGTCGAATTCATCGTGATGGGCGGGACGTTCATGTCGCTGCCGGAGGAATATCGGTAAGATATATTAATACTCAGCTCTGACCCAGCGAACTGCCTATTCAGCCGGAGGTAATACCTTAATCGCTAAACAAATCAATCCTTTTGAAAATTGTAATTCAGATTCGGAACCCGTTGGTTTGATGTTACAGGACTATTTATAATTGACGAGCGGCATAATGTTTTCAATAAATGGAATGCCGCTGTTTAAAAAATAACTATAAATGGTTGATTGCAGTGACTACTTCATTCGCAACCTGCACGATGCGCTGTCGGGACACACGAGCATGAACGTCGATGAGGTGAGGGGGGAAATAATGATTTTTTTCGGGCATTTGTCTCACCTACCGAATTACCCACGACCTTGTACGTACCGTAGCCTTTTCGTACTAGCAATGAGAATGAAATACTTTGGTATTTCGAGGTGCAGGAATCGAAGTATTGTATCGAGTTTCCAAACTTTCATTATGGTGGTTAAAACCCCGTGAATTCATGCAATTCCAAATGTTCAAATTGCTTTATGCTAAACACTTGTAATAATTCGTCGACTTTTGTCGGTTGAACACCTTACAAAAATGAAATGCTTTTGATTGAAATAGAAATGAAATTCGTCCCAAATGTACGCAGGGAACTCGAAATTATTATGCGCTCTTGAAATAGGCTATGTCGTTGTTTTATCAAATTGCAAAGCAGCTGATTTGTCGCAAAAATCGCATTACAATTGTTTAGCTGGGATTGCAAACTCGATAGATTCTCACCTTTCAATTCTATAAACCTTGCCACTTCACCTTCCGGTGAGCCTACTGTAGAAGAAGTAGTGTGACCCACCGAACTACCCGGGGCTTTATTATACTACCGTAACCCTTTAGGCCGTGGCGTATTCGGAGCGCGCAAAGATCAAGTGCATCGGGATCACAATTGAGACGCGCCCGGACTATTGCCTACCACGCCACCTCAACGACATGCTCAAGTGTGATTTTTCACCATTTTTTTAATCTCAGTTACCTCCACGAAATTCAATTTAACTTGCGATTTTCATACAGATACGGCTGCACACGCCTCGAGATCGGCGTCCAGTCCGTGTACGAGGACGTCGCGAGGGACACGAATAGGGGGCATACGGTAAGTGTAAAGGGAGGGGGGAGAAGAGGGAGGAGGTGGTAGAGGGCGGTGGAAGAATGAAGTGAAGGGGGTGGAGGAAGATGAAGAGGAGAAAAGAGGGGGGGGGGGGAGAGAAAGAAGGGCGGAGAGTGGGAGAGGAGAGGAGGATGAGGTCTTATTGTTAGAGGAAGATATGATGGTGAGGCAGTGAATAAAAGGGTACATACCGCAACATATTTTCGGCGGTGGGTTTAAAATTA
>JACMIG010003636.1:0-11797 GCA_014805385.1 Levipalatum texanum | reverse complement strand
CAGATCTCGTTTGCACTCTGCGGCGCCGAGTACGCGGAGGACGCCGGCAACGCCACCACCGACGGCGACGTCGCCCCAGAGGACCTTCCAGCAGCAAGGTAAAGCCACAACAACACGACATGTTGTTTGGTTTTAGATGCATCCGAATCGAACGGACGCCGAGACAGATCTCGTTCGCGCTCTGCGGCGCCGAGTACGCGGAGGACGCCGGCAACGCCACCACCGACGGCGACGTCGCCCCAGAGGACCTTCCAGCAGCAAGGCAAAGCCACAACAACTTTGGACGACATGTTGTTTGGTTTTAGATGCATCCGAATCGAACGGGCTCCGGGGCAGATCTCGTTCGCGCTCTGCTGAACGCTCTCCGGGGCCGAGTAGGCGGAGGACGCCGGCAACATCACCAAGGGGCTCTTCGCCAGCGGCGTCAACCGGACGTAGAAGCCCCTTGCAGTCACGTGATATCTCATGCACATGTAGATATTCCAGTCCCGACACTTCTACTCCTACCCCAATTCCGCAAGCAGGAGACTTGCACGCACTGGCAGCCTACGTGCTGATCTTTTTCATCAACATGGTGGAGGGACTTAGCAAAATAACAGATGAGAACGGGCGTGCTACTGGAACCGAAAGAGTTCGCGAGACTGTAGAAGCAGCAGAAATGCTGCAGTCCCTGAACGACGGAATAGAGGCTTGGAAAGCCGAGTTCGCAAAGTTACTGTGCTGTCGGATGCGAGCCAATTTCGATAAGTTATTGAGGGATGTCAACTCGCTGATCTGCACCTCCAATGACCACCTATATCACATAGGATTGTATAACGATAGTTCGATGGATTATGAGAGGGTGTCCGGGTTTAGGGCGCTGGACATGCCAGACTGCGCCAAAATCATTTTGTACAAATTTGATAGTCGTTTTAAACGGATGCACAATTTTCGGTATGAATTTGTTCCATCATCTTTTTCGGCGCTGCACATTTCTATGTCTCTTTCCACATGCCTTCGGCGGAGATAAGTCCGTTTCATGACTTTGTGGTTCACCAAACCGTTTATATCTTTGGCCATCGGCCTCGTTTGCTGAATGCAGTATTATAGCAGTTCCAAAGGTCTCTTCACTTCGCACCCATGCTTCGGTCGCTCAGCAGGAAATCGGCCTCTTTAGGAATCCATCATTTTCTCATTTTGGTTCCGATGCATCATCGTTTTGTTTAGTCTATCGGGGCACATGTAAGGATGAGCATTCGATTGAATTCTTCGGTATATATTGGACGCATGCAACGATACAGACAGCTTCACTGTCATTCCCGTTTCGATCCCTTTTAAAATTTTGCCTAATTACATTCCTGGATGTTGTTCGAGCAACAAAGAATTTCCATGGTCGATCGCTAACAACAATTGTGCTCGAAATGTTAACGCCAGGAACTGTTCAGCTACTATATCTGACACAACGGGGTCCGATTCTATCCGAATCGATCAGATTTGCCGCTTTTAAAGAAGGACCGGCAGCAACTTTGATCTACGGGTAAACTGAGGTAGACAAACTTGGGATGTCGCAAACTGAGCGTGTACTATATGTCACGCTCGGTGCGCAGTTCGTGCGGAGTACAAGGACTTCCTGTGGCATTCCATGAATTTCCTTTTTACTACCTTGTCTACGTCATTCTACACCCTACCACAAAGTTGCTGCATGTCCTTCTTTGAGCTTGATCATGTTCTTTTGTAAGTGTCCATTTGCGTATTTCCCTTTATGGAAGGGATGGAGTCTTGCAAGGAACTTTCCTACGAGCACTTCTTGATGGCTGCAAGTAATGCCATTAAAATGTTGCTGTCATGCCGAATTTGATCTCTTGGCTCTGTTTACCGGTTTTTGGTCTTTCCGCATTGCAGCGAGAGAGATGTTTCAATTTTATGCATTTGGCCCGAACAATACCGTTACATGCCGTTTCTCTTCCAACTGCACTACAACTATGAAGTCTTTTCATAGTGGAACATTCGTTGCCGAGAGAGAGTAGGGTGAAAAGACATGATCATTCTACCAACGAGTGCGTGATTTCGGACGTCGTCAGAGGCGAGTCATAAAATGGGCCGGGTTGCGCAAGGCACTAAACGGAAGGCTGTTGGAATTGAACTATTCCAAGTTGTTCCTCCTCGGTCTCGTCGAATTGAACGCACTCTGTTTGCGATGAACAACGGGCAAATCACTAAACCGGCATGTCATCAAATTTTTGAGACTGATCAGAGGGAGGGGTAAGCAGGACAATAAAATGGATTCCGTTTACTCTAGTCAATCCAATATCCTCGGTCTCTTTCCCACAACGCTCTCTGGAAGTGATAGACAAAAGAGGAAAGAGAGCACAGGCTCGTCGCCATCGACGCACCCGAGTCAAACCAGTGGCACGAGAGGGGATTAATTTCGGGGTATTTAAGGCAGGCTGGAACCAGAGGAAGGAACCATCTGCTTCAAGCGATGATGAACACCGTCGTCCTCCTTCTTCTCGCAGTCCTCTGCGTCATCCTTCTCGTAAGTTTCTATGCTGATGAAGTAGTTGTCGTTCCAATCACTCTTTTAGCCTCATAATCAATGTTGTTGCAGGCCGACGTTGCCAGCGCGGCGTGCGGGCCCGTGCCCAAATGTCCTACGGGATGTCTGTGCATCGTAAGACTTTCGAGAAGCTGCTAGCTGCCGAGTTGCAATAGGAGAGAGTCATATGGCAACAATAAACGAGGCTCCAATTCAGGATCAAATGTGCATGTGCGGCGGTATCCCGGGGTTCGCCCCAGCCTGATCGAGACGACAGAGGAGGGCCGAAATGAGGTAATATTTAGTCTATTCAGTAGCTTTCCCCCAAATCCTTACCATTGCAGAGAAATCACCAGAGAAATCACCACCCTTCACTCTTCTGCGCCCTGAACTCGTCACCGCTGTGATATCCCCCTTCTCTCTCTACTTTTTTCCGGACCATCGTTTTCGATTTTTATTACACATATTATAAACACAACTGTCCTGGAATAATGATAAAAAATTTGTGAGGGCTTATGGGTTGTTGATCACATAACATGTGGCTTTAACGATGGCGGGGGAGACTTGTCGTTGTTCTCGTTGTCGTTCGTCCCGTCTACAGCCGCCTTCTTAGATTCCGATCACGCATCGGAACCATTCCGCTCGACATCGGACATGTCCGCCTCCCTTGACTGCTTTCTTGAGAGGCACTGTTAAACGAGAATGAGTGTGAGTTTTTTGTGTTTAGCACAAGACTTCCGATTACGCAAAGCCCCGTGGCCCAACGTCGGATGACCGTGCGAGTTTTATCGGTATGTTATGCAATTAAAATCACAAACTCCTCGTTTTCTTGACAATCGAATATTACGTAACAATTGAAGATAAAATGAGTCCTAATAATAATCGTCCAGAAGAACCTCGAGCCCGTACTTTCGCAGGCCTTCTGCGATATCACCCTCACCAAGTTCCTCAGCTCGGTTACTCCCAGAGGGTCCTACGAAATGGGGAATGCACCTCTCTATTTCCATCCCGCACGGAGCTCTACGGCCCTCAGCAACATCGTCTCTCAGTTGACATATGGTAAGATAGAGTCCGAGCCGGCCACGAAGCCTAGTGCCAGTATGTGGTCTACAGAATAAGGGAAACAGTGCCATATAGCCGACGTCTAGAGTAAAAGCAAGATCAATGAGAGCGTCCGATTTACAATAGCTATAGAACGGCTTTCTACCATGAACATACTCGAACAGAGAAATGTGCAGCGCCGAAAAAGATGAAGGAACAAATTCATACCGAAAATTGTGCATCCGTTTAAAACGACTATCAAATTTGTACAAAATGATTTTGGCGCAGTCTGGCATGTCCAGCGCCCTAAACCCGGACACCCTCTCATAATCCATCGAACTATCGTTATACAATCCTATGTGATATAGGTGGTCATTGGAGGTGCAGATCAGCGAGTTGACATCCCTCAATAACTTATCGAAATTGGCTCGCATCCGACAGCACAGTAACTTTGCGAACTCGGCTTTCCAAGCCTCTATTCCGTCGTTCAGGGACTGCAGCATTTCTGCTGCTTCTACAGTCTCGCGAACTCTTTCGGTTCCAGTAGCACGCCCGTTCTCATCTGTGACTTTTCTAAGCCCCTCCACCATGTCGATGAAAAAGATCAGCACATAGGCTGCCAGCGCGTGCAAGTTTCCCGCTTGCGGAATTGGGGTAGCAGTAGAAGTGTCGGGACTGGAATATCTACACGTGCACGCGATATTATGCGACTGCGAGGGGCTTATACGTCCGGTTGACGCCGCTGGCGAAGAGCCCCTTGGTGATGTTGCCGGCGTCCTTCGCGTACTCGGCCCAGGACAGCGTTCAACAGAGCGCGATCGAGATCTGTCTCGACGTCCGTTCGATTCGGATGCATCTGAAACCAAAGAATATGTCGTACAAACGTTTTGAGGTTTTACCTTGCTGCTGGAAGGTGTTCTGGGCCGCCGTCGTTGACGTAGAGCTCCTGGGTGGCGTTGCCGGTGTCCTCCGCGCACTCGGCGCAGCAGAGCGCGAACGAGATCTATCCCGGCGTCCGTTCGATTCCGACGCATCTGAAACCAAAGAACATGTAGTCCAAAGTTGTTGTGGTGTTACCTTGCTGCTGGAAGGTGTTCTGGCCCGACGTCGTTGTCGTAGAGCTCCTAGGTGGCGTTGCCGGCGTCCTCCGACTACTCGACGCCGGAGAGCGTTCAGCAGAGCGCGAACGAGATCTGTCCCGGCGTCCGTTCGATTTGGATGCATCTGAAACAAAGAACACGTCGTCCAAAGTTGTTTTGGTTTTACCTTGCTGCTGGAAGGTGTTCTGGGGCGACGTCGCCGTCGTAGAGCTCCTGGGTGGTGTCGCCGGTGTCCTCCGCGTTCTCGGCGCCGCAGAGCGCGAACGAGATCTGTCCGGTTCGGATGCATCTGGAACCAGAGTGCATGTCGTCCAAAGTTGTTGTGGTTTTACCTTGCCGCTTGGAGCGGAGGCGAAATCTCGTAATCATAGTTAAACGGAGTTGGACTTGTTCGCGGATCCTGGAATATGCGTTTATTGATACATTTATAACCAAACAACCACGAACGATTGGAAAATGCGAGCGATTTGAGGCGACAACATAAAAACCGAGCATTTGCGAAAAGGGAAACAGGTAACCACCTGCTTTATCTGTCTAGACTCCGCTTATATGTAGCGCAAACGAATCCCACTACTGGCTTATCTCGGATATGCCGATCACATGAACGGCACACTGTGTATCCTTTTCGTCTATTTCTGGCAGTGTGCAATGTTGCGACGAGAATGAATGGCAAACGTCATCCCTTTTAGTGCCATGAATATCCTCTCCTTGATCTGGTGCCAAAGATGACGGCATGTCGTTTTTTTACGAGTCCACGGTCGGTGACATTCGCATGCCCAGTTTCTCTCGCCGGTGTACCATCTAGACCGGATAGCTGTACATTGAACTTTGCACTGCAAATATTCAAAGAAAAAGGGTGCAATCTGCAAGTGTTCAAGAGGTCAAAGACGCCGTTGAAAAAACGTCTATGATCGCTTGGTTCAATGTATCCTATATGTCTCTTCCCGCACCGCAAAGATAGTGATGATCCCATTTTACGACTTTGTATCTCGCGCATCTGTTTATGAGAGAGAACAATCGAAACGGAACGCTAAAGGAAAGATCTTGTTCATCACCACAATAGACTGTAAGGGAAACCCGTTTATAATGGAAAGAGAACAGTTCGGTCTGAACGCGAACTTAGAAAGGCCTGGAAATTCCATAATATCTCGATATCTCTCGTTACATAATATAGTCACTAGATGTGCCACGCATGAAAAACCTGCGATAAAACAAAACATAACAAATGGTCGCAATTTTTATCGTGTTGAACCCGAACAACCATTGGCCTAGAAGTATATGAATTTCGAAGAGGCGCAGAAAACGCATTGCTGACAGTGTGATTTACAAGTATTGAAAAATGAGCCAGAGATTCAAACGAACATCGATGAGACAATACTGAGCAAGTTGAGGGAGGATTCTACTGTAGAGGAACTGGTCAATGGCAAGGTATGGTAGAATTGAATTTCATGTTTTCCAGGTTTACAAATCTAAAAAAGTTGTAACTTCAAAAATGGGTATTCTATCGATTTTATAAGACGAGAAAAAGGTGTAAACTAAGTTTGGACCTCTGTAAGGCACGCATGTTCGCCTGTACAAGATAGGAGGATAAAGAGATGAACTAAACAGATCCTTGAGTGAATAACGACATCGACTTACTTCACCCAGTACTTGTTTCGAAGCACAAAAGTAATAACGGTAATAATTTTTAGAAGAGCACTCGTCCCAGAACCATGAAAATCAGCGAAAGTCTCAAGGGGAGGTAAAACGATGATGATGGAATGCAGTGTTGCCACTTGTGCGTGACGAGGTGATCATAGGGAGTTAGGTCGACGCGCCCGACCGAATAAGGGTTGCCACTGGAAAATCAATAATAGAATCTCTTCCGCTTAAAAATCAATATTCTGAAATAATGTTCTAGGGGTTTCCACTCACCCATTGAGCTCGTGCTCCAAATCAGTCTGAGCATCTCGTGACATGGTGGCTAGTGTCTCGTCACCTTCAAAGGATGTTTTGTTCAACATTTACTAACAGTCCAAAACTGAAGAAATTCCTTATCCCGATCTTTTCCATAAACATAAGCAAAGATTGTCTTATGTTAGCTCGGAAAAAAAACAAACGTTTTCTCACCTGTCAACATGAGGTCGAAGACGCATGCATCATAAAAATCGTCAGATGTGTTGAAAGATTTGCAGCGCTCTGTAAATCCGAATAAAGAGTGATGTATAACTTTAAAAAAACACTTCACATCTACCCTACGCAGAAAAATTGAGGGTATTTAAAAATTGGATACCTGTAGCCAGCTTCAGCGGAAGCATGATCGGCGCGCCATGGCAATCGGAGAATCCCTGGAAAATAGTAGTTCATTTCATGATTTTGCTTTCTTCGAACCAATGGCTACCAGAGACCAAGGTTGAGTGACAGTGCCGCGTTAATAATGTTTAGTAAAAAATGTACCTGCGGATCGGCCAGAGCTGCCGAGAGTGGAACGATGGTCTTGAGTGGGCAGCCCGCGTGGCAGAGCTGCTCTGCGAAGGGGAGTGCATCCGAGGAAGAGGGGTGGTAGGCCTGACAAATTTAGGCTAATAGAAAATTTGAATGAAAGGACAAAAAATCGCATGATTCATAATGCTCGTAACTATTTGCGCATCCTATCGTTTATTATTGTTGAGAACCCCCAATCGTTCTAATTCCCACGCCCGGAAAATACCAATGATGGACTGCGCTCACTTTTGATCTACCTCCTCGGACGACTTTCTTGGTCGAATGAATCACAGAGGTAGTTCCAAAGCGCGCGAAGGCCGTCATTGATATTTTCCGGACGTGGGAATTAGAACGCTTCGGGTTCTCTAGCCAACCCGGAAGATTTTGCGGCAACCTAATTTAGAAGTCATGGTACCTGAGCAAAGACATCGTTGGGCATAGTGAGGCCGACGGAGAGATAGGGGCCTCTTCTTCTCACTTCGATCGTCGTTCCCGCGTGCCGGAGAACAATCGAGATGTGATGCGGTGATTGGCGGATGACCTGGAAAGGAGGGATACTGTAGACGTTAAATGAGGTACCACAAATTGAATTTAGATAGTAAATTTTCCGTTCGTAGACTTATCGAGTGTATATTTTTACTACAAAATGAAAATTTCTAACCTCAACCGCCCTGACATCGCCGACATGTGCCGACTTTACTGTGCCATCGACAAAGGAGTCAGGGAGATCAGCGGAATCCGACGAGGCTTCGTATCTGAAATTGGTTGATCCCAGTTTGCGATCGCACAGATAAACAAAAGTACGCTTTCGCCAAAATAAAACAAACCTCTTGGGACCAGTGCAGTTGTGCTCGCGAATGATGACAGTGACCTGCATTTGTAATGTATCGTTCTGTCCTTATGGTGTCCAATGGTCGAAGACCAAGGCGCTTTGCGGGAAACCTAATGTTGACTCGTCCAAAACCTCTTCTTCTGTTCTCTCTAAGTCTTTGTCTATGTGTTGGTCTGACAGGGCCGAGCTGGATTCCATGTCCAATAAGTGGTAAATGTCGTTCGATTTATCACGCATCTCTGCGTCACAGAAAATAAACAGAACGCTTCCCGTTTCTCGTTCGGATACTACGCAAAAGCTACAATAAAGTCTATTTACTCGAGTTCTGAGTATTTCCGCAGATGAACGCAGATTAGTCAGGAAAAGCGTTCCACTACGCGTTCCCCGCAAGAACACGGGAATCTATAAACATCAGAGATCACTCATTTGACATTTTCTGCAAATGTCTAGGATTTCGATATACGTATCGCGCTAAAAAGAGTGCATGTCGTAGTCTCTACTCACAATAAAATATCGATCAAATATTGAGTTCACTTTGGTGCGAAGTCTCAGAAACGATCGTTCGAAATTATGCGATTTTCTGTTTTCAGCAATATTTTGTGATACTCTTGCAAGAAATCAGCTCAAAATAGCTACGGCTTGTTTCGTTGCTGTTAGAGATGCGGTTATCACTGTTTTCCATTTCTCCACTTCCTCATCTTTTGTTTGTTCCCATCAGCCAAACACGAACCTTGCTAACAGCAGTGATCACCGATGTATCGCGAACTCGCGCACTCGAAACCTGCACGAGGAAAAACCTGCAAAACACTTTTGACCATGACGAGGATCGAACCGTCGACCCGAAACTGCAAGACGCGCCCACAACCGACTGCGCCGTACCTGTTATCGATCATCGGGCGCGCGCCGGCTTCAGCGCAGGCATGGAGGCGTCCATCGAAGGTACGGAGATGCGGGTCGCCCCACAGGGCACAGTGCCGAGTGCTATCAGACGATGTCGATGGCTTCATGCGGCATCTGAATTCCGCTAATTAGTAATTCCCGCCCTCTTCCGCTAAACACAGTAAGTACCGATTATTCTGCTCCATCCAGTGCTTGCGCTCCTCGCGATCACGTCGCGCCCTCTCGAAGACGGCGTCGCAGGCGTAGCTGGAAGGGATATAGTCATCGACAATCACAGTAGTAGGCAACTGGACATTCTATCTATTCTTATTGAGTACAAATGTTTTTACAGGATTACTAACTAATCGCTTCCTTTTTACCCTTTTTCGGTTCTCTAGACAGCTTAATTTTTAAGGAACTGTATGCTTCTCCCCGATATTGGCAGAAGTCAGATGGACTCACTTGCGATAACGCACGCGCGTTCCCGTATTCGTGGCAGCGTAAGAAAAGGTGCCTCGGCATGGCAGATGCGTCCGGTTCAGGCAGCCAATGTAGTCATTGAGGACCTGAAAGGGCAATAATTTCAGATACTAACTATTTTAGAGCCCTTTCTCAATGTGTTAATTCGAATGAATAAAAATTCAATGTCAAGGTAGAAAGAACGAGACTAGAAGGCACAATCGGTTCGAATCTCGAAAACTTATTGTTCATGTCTTTCAAAATGAATTATTATACCTGGCAGTAGCGCTCCTCCGGTGCCTCGATCAGGGCCTCGTATTCCATCGTCGATTCGTAGCTTGACGTGCACGCGTTCAGGCCGCACTCAGTTGCTGGAACATCGATAATCGAAAAATCAATGATTGGATCGATAATCAGACAAAGATAAATCTACCGATCATCGTCTCCACGGCGGCGGTGCACAGGTGTATGAAAGCGAGGAGGAGACGGCGCATCGCCAGCACGCATTGCTCAGGACATCCGGTCGTGTCCTTTAAGAGACTTACTGCGGTTAGTAGGAAGGAGATAAATGCAGTAGTGCTACTGCATTTAGCGCGGAAACACGATAGTCCAAGGACACGAGGAATACGATCAGTGCAGAGTTGTACACGGAGGAAGTGATCGGGTTTCGAGGCCTGTCCTTCTTCCCTTCTCCCTCCTCCTCCTCCGCCCCTCCTCTCCTCACCCCCTCCTCCTCATCCTCCCTTTTCCCCCTCCTCCTTCTTCCCCTCCTCCTCCTTCCCCCCACTGTCCTCGCAACTCGACGAGTAGTCGCACTAATTTGTTGCAGTGAAGATTGTCCACGGGCGCTAATCGGGGTATCATTCCAATTCTCAGTAGTGTAGTTGAAAGACGTGAAAGGAGCACGCACAATCAATGGACGAACTCGAAATGAAATTAGAGGGAATAAATGTGGAAATTCATTGCAATCGACTGAATATTACAAGGTGCATTCGTTTGAGGAGGCTATTGGATGACACCTATCGGACTTGCCTCCAGTCTTCCCGACCTTACACCTCTCGAGGTCAGCAAAGTAATGCATCACATGACTGACAGGAGGAAGCAAGAATTCGCGGCAGGAAGATCGAGAAAAGACCTAACAGTATGGTCGATCATTCGCCTCGTTGTTGAATTGAGTCGATGCAAGACAAGTCGGGTTGAAACGTATGTCACTGCATACGGACACAGATTCGGCCAATCTCACAGCCGGTTATCCAAAAATGGAGGAGCAAGTGCTTTCCAAGGAGATAAAGTCCAGTAGAACGATAACTGGAGACCTTCGAGATGAGTTCTTTCCATTCCTACCACACCTTCAAGCACCGGAGACCTCCTTTAATTTGGCGGTTTCGCCTAGCAAGAAACTAAGCCAGAAAGTAAAGGAAGGAGCGACAGAAATCATTTAAAATTCGACTTCTACTGCTCATCGCCGGTAGGTCCTCCTTTAAGTAGGCTCCCCCCAACCGCTCCCACGCCGCTGCTCTCGGCAATAAAAGTCGACACCTGTTGCCGCGGCAATTAGGCGGAACTCCCAAGGGGCGAGGAGCGGAAATGGCCCCCACTCCACTCTATGGCGAGGGAATATGTGATGCCTGGGAAAGAAGTTACGACGTCGAGCTGATAATCTACTACTGCTATTAAACCGGAGCACTTGAGATAACGATTATCCGTAGCGAATCCAAGAACAAGTGAAACCGATCAGCAATAGTGAGTAAGCTACGCCCAATTTAATCTCTATATTTTTCCTAGATGTAGATTCCAACTCTTTTCTTGATTCTAACAAGAAAAGCGTAACGCTAAGCACAAAAACCGAAACTATATACAGAAATAAGCGCTCTGGTCTAAAGGATGCCTTACAGAGTGGAACGTCTTCCGGACTCCCGCAATAGCGAAGCAACATGGGAATCCTATGAGACTAGCTGCTGAGAGAAAGATGATCGGGCTCCTCGTGAAAAATGGCCCGGGATCCAGGGCCAATTTGTCAGAGGGAGAAGGGCTCGTGAGAGAGGACAGGCGCGGGAATCACTCGGGGGCCTTTCTCATTCTCTCTTCCGCCCTCCTAATGACTCATGATCAGGGGGCAGCGACACCCGCCAATGGGAACGGACCAAAGAGGAGAGGAGGCGAGGGAATACCGGAAGAGGATAAGGGGTGGAACCCGTAGAGAAGGAGTAGGAGCATGATTCGTTTATGCACTTCGGTCTATCTCTAGTCAGTGATAACAATCGAAGAGGTTGCTCTTACTCCTTTAAGATTGCTTAAGGAATAAGGCGCAACTTTGCGATTTTCAGGTGCTCTATTATTGCACGAATGTGTGATGTTTTGAGCACCACAATGTAAAAAAAATGAGAATAAGTAGACAAGAACTAAATGGAGCAAGAAGCTGGGCCCTGACAATCCCTCAGATTACTCATCTCCTCCTCCCTCCTCCTCCTCCCTCCTCTTCCTCCTCCCCCTCCTCCTCCCCTCCCC
>JACMIG010003635.1:0-11800 GCA_014805385.1 Levipalatum texanum | reverse complement strand
CCCCCATCAAGAGCGCCTTGTCAAAGCTAACAAGCTGACCATTCCGCGCCCCCCGCTCAATATTTATTGTCTTTTATTGGATGGCTTTTTCTGTTCACCCAAGGGGAGGTTTACAACCTCGGCGCTGTTCGCACCTCTGACATTCGCACCCTTCGATATCGGCTCTTTGATGATTTACTGCTTTCATTCAACTTTTGATAGTTGTAAAAGTGCAAGGGTCACCTTGAATTCAGAGCAGTTCTATGTGTGAAAATCCTGAGATGGAACTTGAACTTTCTCTAATGTGATACTTTTATATTAACAAGTCTTGAAATGTCTTACAATTAGTTGAACCTCTTACATTAACAAGTCTAGAAACATCTAAGTTGAACCTTGTACATTAACAAGTCTTTAAACCTGGATGAAATCATTAGTCTTGATGATATTGAAACATCTTTAATATTTTAAGCTTCATAACGTCCTTATCAAATTGATCACAAGTGTGCCCCGTTTACACCTTCAATCTTGCCTCTCCTGTCTCTCCTCGCCTCTCCTAACATAAGAAGAGCATTTGGCTGCTCTCGATATGCTTTTTGCACTCCCACGCTCATTGGCATTGATTCGTGGGATAAACCTCTCTCCATGTCCCTCCAAGAGGGTACTGTACAAGTTTGGGCCATCTAGTGATTTAACTCGCTTGGTGGGCGCTTCGAGTGGCTAAGAGAATGGCTCATTCGTTTCACTACAACTGGTACATCGCCCAATTATCCAGCAATCTCCCGTCTCCTCCTCCTCTCACTCCGCCCCCGAGTACATCCGGTTACATTGTTTTCCTTCAATTATACGTATAACTTGGAAATTCTGTGCGCGAGTGGTCTGGTCTGGGGAGGGAGAGAGAGGGAGAGGCGGCGAGAGATTAAAGGATACATAGAGAGCGTCAGACAGCCGGAGCACGGGGGAAGCTGCTACCTGGACAGACCGCCTGTTATATCCTCGAGTTAGCTTGAGCCGTGTTCGGCTCGTTCGACTGTTCCTCCTTGAGATCTTTCCCTCTCCTAACTCTTTCGACTGCTGCTCAAGATGGGGGGAGGAATAACTGGCTATGACATAACTACTTTACTTTGGTGCGGTTGGCTCACGGCTTTGTCTTGCCCCGAGCCCTCCCGTGCGAATTCCTCGATTTCGAACTTGTCTCACTTTAGAACTGCGTGACCTAGCACCCTCAGACTTCCTCTCAGTCTCAGGGAATTCGAATGGAGTCGCGCCCTCTGGTAGTGCTTGTCAAGTCCTCTTCAATGTGGGCCCTAAAAGTTTCTGCTCTGCCCTCTCTCGCTTCCCCACGATCACTCGCGGGAGTCAATTGTAACTGGCATCCCTGCCATTAAACTGTCTCACCTTCCAAATTCGAAAATTGCCCTTCCCTCCATCCTGGTCTTGGCGCAGTAAACGGTTGGTGATTTGATGATGCGCCATAAGGCACCTTTACTGCATCACGAAACAATTCAACCCATCTCATGAGCCTTTCCCCCCGTTAAACCACTATATTATATCAGCCTGTGTACAGGGCTTTTTATGCCTCACTCCTTGGAGAAAGGGGGGAGATTAAAAAGCCTTCGTCATGATAAGATAATTACGTTCGCAACACGCGAGACCTGTCATCTTTTGAATGGTTCATGTTCGAGGGGCTCTGTTATCATTCGTGTTAGAGTCGTAGTTGAAATGAGAGGCAGCAGGCGGTTAAACGGTATCAATCCTTGAGGACCTCAATTTGGCCGCATGCTCCGTCTTCATTTTAGCACTCGTCTTATCATTGCATTGAGGCCCAATCACTTTCAATCAGCACTTTCTCTCGGAACTCTTCGTTTATGCTCGCTGTCATGAATTCAGCGAGAGTGAGACATCACCCGCGTGCCCCGCGCTCGTGATCTTTATAGCCTGTATGCTTCCTAGGATGCTTCCAAGTCTTGATAGCCGAGAGGCTATGTACCTAATCTATCTATTCGCGCTGTCTTGATAGTCCATTGGCTACCTACAGCCTGTAGGATATCCTTGAGGTTACTTAGTCTTTGGCTACCTAGGCGAGCGATCTTGATAGCATATTGGCTACCAAGTCCTATTGCTATCCTAAAGTCCACTTGCGCACTTGGCTACCTATTCGCATTGCCTACCTAGCCTGTTGGATAGCCTTGAGGATACCTAGTCTTTTGGCTTCCTAAGCTGTAGGTCTATTTTGTCATAGAGCCTCGAGGCTACGAATCCTCTTGGATTGCTTACCAACAGGCTCTCGGCTACCTATATCCTGTTCGCTACCTTTGCGCGCGGCTAGATACCCTTCAGTTCCTAAGTCCATTGCTTCAGGACCGATGCTCACGACCGAGCAGGAGGCCATGGATCTGCAGAAGCTCATGATGCAGTCTATGGATCAACAGAACCAGGGACTGGCCTTCTTGTCACAGCTCAACGCAGCAGGTTGGGATAACGGTCAAAGTTCATAGATTGCATTCAATTACTTCATAAATAGTAATAATTATTTTTAAAGAAGGTCTGGCAGCCACTTTGCCACTCTTAAGGGGGGTGCATTTGCCCATACGCCAACTTTTGGAAATTTCGCATTTGAATACATCGATGTATGGACAAAGGCACCCGCATTAAGCGTCGCAGTTTGCAGAGAAGTTGCAGCGAGACCTTCTTGAAATTGATATCAATCATAAGCTTTCTTCCAGGCCTGATGCCGCCCTCGTCCTCCTCCGACCCTTCGCCCTCTCTTGAGTCCTCCTCCTCACCTCCAGCCGCTGACGCCGCAGCCATGGCCAACTTCCTCACCATGATGAACGCTGCCGGTGCAGGGTGAGGACTACTGTATCTCATCCCTGGAAAAGGCCTTGGATACGATTTGTAAAATTGAAATGGCATCATCGCTCGAAATCGGGGAGACTATAAGATTGCGTCAAATGCTTCCCTTTTGTTATTGCCCCCTGTCGTTTGTATCTGCCTGCGCATTTTTATTATCCCGATATGGCTGGTGATCAAAGTTTTGCTTACACACCGCCCCCATTTCCTAGAGGTGGGGAGAGAGAAAGAAGAGGACAGGTGTAAATTAGCAAATTAACAGAGAGAAAAGGCGGAGTCCCGGAGTTGAATAACAGTGATTACTGTAGCGCCGCGCAATAACTGGTGTGGCTGGCCACTGTGGCGTTGCAACTGTTCCTGGCACGGGTTGGGCCATCATCCATTTTTGGCGAGGAATTGATGTTGTTATGGGGGGGGCTAAAGCTGGATTATGAACACATCTCCATGGGAGGGCGCAAAGTAATTCATGCCAACTATTCTCTTTCGGTGGGGAGTGGATGGGGGGATGGTCAAAACTGGATCATCATCAAAGTCAATGCGAATCTACTCTCTCCTCCTCCTTCTCTCTCCTCCCCTCATCATCCGAATATTAGCACCAGTCTTGTTGTCTTTTGCAAACAACAATCCAGTGGGGCGATAATTACTTGGCGGAGGGCTGCTTCCAAAGAGTCTGTCTCTTACCGCGACCGGACCCCCAGCACTTTCATCCCGGACTACGGTACCCCCCGAGCTCTGAACTCTTAGAAGATGCTCGTGTTTGCTAGCAGATTTCGAGACAGCCTCGCTATCTGAGTTCTTCTTCTCCTTCTCTCGTGCCCTGGATCTCCATCTCCTCCTCCCAAAATTCTTCCTCCCTCTTTGAAAGAAAGACTGATCGGCAGAGCGAAATTGGCCGAAAGCCTCTGGCGGCTTTACAACCAGGCCCCCGTCCCTCGGAGTCCCAATGAAACATGGGGACGCCTGATCAGTTGTTCGCCTTGTGGCCATTGACTTCCGAGGGGGTTACGTGTGTTTTAAGTGCCCCCAAATTACGGCTCTAAAGAGACGCCCATTGCAGAATGGTCGACCCCGGAATGGCAATGCTTCTGGACCAGCTTATGCAGCAACAATTGATGGCAGGAGGCGGAGGGTTACCGCCGGGATTTCCGGCATTTATGCCAGGGGCACCAGGAGTCATTCCGGGATCAGCACCCAAGGTATGTATGTATCACATTATTGTATTTATAAGGTGTCTTCTGCGAGACCGGATTCATTTACCGAATTTTCTCTCAATTTAATCACTAATTAGGCTCATCATAAGGATACATAGTTATTAGTATGTTTGTCAGTGCATCATAAACGTTTCCTAGAATTCCGTAGTGATCAGAAGTCGAAGGCATGCTCTCGAGAATTTCATTCCTCTCATGTTTTCACGATCATAGTTTACAACCTCTGTGCAAAGACGTGCACGTTTTATGTGAGCGAATTTGATGATTAACGATTTAAGCAGATAATCAATGACCAATCCTCCTAGAAGGTGCATGGGACTAAATGCGAGTCATTTATGTCTCTTGTCTTGCCCTCCTCACGTGCCCTTCAATGACGGGCAATGAAAGTGTTAATTTCGCTGTCTCTCTCACTGTCTGCTGTCTGTACTCTCTCAATTTGACGCGCTCTATCACCCTGTAATTCGTTGGAACACAACCATGAAATGTGTCCTGAGAAGGCTCTTATCAGTGAAATCACCGACTCTGCAAATGGAGTGCCTTGTAGTCGAGAGCCTTCGAGAGCGAGAGCGAATTACTGATCCTGATTGTCAGAGTTTGGAGATGGGAAAATAATAATCGCGCTCTAGTCGACGCCATTGACGGCCATAAAATTCCCCCTTCCTTGCGGGCCCGTGATTAAATTTCGAAAGCCATGACTGAAGCAGAACGAGATTAATCGTGCTCGCGACTCGTGAATTCATGGAATGGCACATTGTAGTTCCGGAGTTAATCACTGATGTCATCTGATCACCTAATTGTTTCTGTAAGCTCTTGGAGTCGGATAAAACAGAGAGCTTTGTATCCTGAAACCTCAAAAACACACGAGTGGGAGCAGTAATTCGTTCTGAGAAATGACTGCGCCACAACGACAAAAAGTGTTGACTTGACTTGGAATTAAAATAATTTTAATTCCAGGATGCTTACTGCGAGCTGTGCGACAAGTCCTTTTGCAATCGCTACTTCCTGAAGGAACACCGCAAGAAGAAGCACGGAATTGACGATGGTGGCAGCCCGGTCAAGAGCGCTCCCGGTCAAAGCCCCGAAGAGTCCAAGCCCTCCACTATCGCGCCTGTATCCAGTGCAGGTATCGATCGATTAATGATTATTGATTAATAATTAGTAATTATTCAGGACCCGTTAACGGAACTCCTGCCTCAGTGATCGTCACCCGCGAGTCCGCCACCAACGGCGCTCCGTGCGAAACCGAAGAACCCGAACCCAAACGTGTCAAGATCGAGGTTTCCGAGGATACAAGGTAACAAATATATCCGCAAATACAACCACAATTCATAATGGCAAATGGCGTAATTCCGCGATCACTACATCCCAATTTATATTTCCCCCATTTCGTGGAATATAATTTTGTGTGTGCGTCGTCTCTGCTTTTCAGTAGGCGCTACGGTAATTGATGCTTTAGAGACCTCCGGGTGTCTGTTAAAGGCGTTTGTTTGTACAGATTGCCTTAACCAATACGCGTGAAATTGAATTCTCTCCCCGATAGCATAATGAAAAGGGGGCACGAATAAGAAGAAATGGTCTGAAAAAGCATCTGTGTTTTCGCCATTCACTCAGTTGACATTATGATCCACGCACTAATGTATCACCCCCTGCGTAAATAACGTGAACAATGGCAGCAGCTTGACATTTTCAATCTCTAACTGTCTCTACGCCATTTTTGAATATAATACTTCACCAGTACCATATAATTGTGATTTGTATTTCATCGAAAGGCATACAGGCAATCTTCGAAAATTCCACCTGCTCTCTACAGTTATTCTGTGTGCTTCGCCTTATTTTCGCTAAAGGCAGCCAACAATTCGGAAATCGCGCCTGAAGTAATGTTCAGCTGAAAACGGAGGCAGAGAGTGAGCATACTGTACGAATGACTGCTTTCGAGTAGTTATTTTCGCGGAATTGCCATTTGACTCAAACACCACACCGCAATGGGAGAGTTTGTTTTCACTGGCGCCAACCAACTTGAAAGGCGGATGTTGAAATGGAGGGATTTTCTCCTGCTAACAGTTAAAGAAGGACTAGGAAGAACTTCTTGGAAAATTGTCAGTCTTTATGGGAGTGCATTTTCCCCAGACGTCGAAGTTCTTCCCAGTTAGGGTTTGCGAAAGTTTCGACGGGAGAAGGTATACACCAGTAGAAAACAGAGAACTTATTGTTAGTTCCATGAAAAGCAAGAAGCTGTACCCGGTGCATTCTTGAAGGAATACGAGCATTACTTTAGTGTACCGTAACTACCACATTACACAAGGGTGTCAAAAATAAAATGTTCGCTTGAAAGGAATGGCGAGAAGTCGGAAAACGAGACGGAATTCTGCTATTGTAGAGTACCCAAGCAATTCTAATTTCCCGTTCCGCGACACTGTGTTTATCTCCATAGTCCCTTCTGTATCTCCGGAACAACAAGAGCTATGAAGCTGAAATTTTGCATGCTTGATGGACCTGGATTCCAACCGAAGCCTGCAAAATGTCAACTTAGTAGCTCTTGTTTTTCCGGAGATATAGGAAGCTGACATTTTTACTCCCGATCGATAAGTTAGAATTGCTTGGGCGGTTGACAATAGACAGCCGTCATTTTGCCAGATCAGACGAGAATGATTTCGAGTTTTCTTGCCGTTTTTTTCATGTAAATTTTTTTCTGACACCCCTGTGATGTTTCTACATGGCGACCTTTCAGTGCCCCCTCATCGATGCTGGACTCGCTGTTCGCGGGCAGCTCGAGCGCCGCGACGACGTGTGATGAGTGCTACGCCGACTGCGGCAGCATCGTCGGAGTCGTGCACCACAAGGCAGTCGTCCACGGACGGGAAATGCCCAAGATCGAGACTCCGAAAACGTACGTTTCCAACTCAAGATCATCCTATTCAGTCTTGAAGACCTATGAACTTCCACAATAGAGTTGGTAGAATAGGTCTGGCGTCTGCAATTTTTTTGTCGAGCCAGACATTTTGTGACTTATTATTCCAGCATTATTCCGTAAGTTCATAAACCTAAAATATAAATAAAAGAATCGCTCAAAGGCGACTAAACCAATCTTGAAGTAAACGAACCAGAGCAACTAAACCCCATTCAGCTCGCCTCCCGCCGTCGCCAAGTGCGGTGACTGCGATGCGGTCTTTGACAATCCAGCTATGCTCCATCAGCACGCAGCGATTGCACACAACTCCTTCGGCAACCTCTTCAACAGCCTACTCAGTATGTTTAGTACTACTTTAATCAATATTAAACAAACATTAATATCTTAATCAACATTATTAAACTATCGTATAGGCGGTGGCCAGCCCGGAGGCCCCTTCCCCGGTCTGCTCTTCCCTACCCAAATGGGAGTACCATTCTCGCCGCTGGATAACGCCTCGACACCGCCGGTATGCCCTGTCAATCGATTACTTGCCAATCAATCCATGATTGCAGTCCAAGCCGCCTCCCAAGAGGTCTTATTCGTCCGCAGGCAAGAACTACTGCGACGTGTGCAACAAGGAAGTGTGCAACAAGTACTTCCTCCGGACGCACATGCTCAAGGTTCGTTGAAAATCAAAAACGCTGCTATTCAACGGACAGCGAACTTCCTAACTTACGGATGCTAAAGCCTATAATCCACGGACGATGACACCTAATCTACGGTCCTTCAGATGCACGGCATCGTCATCGACGAGAACAAGCCCGTGATTGCCAACATTGACACACGGGAACGCGAGCGGACCGGCGAGCTCAGCTTCCGGTATTAATATTATTAATATTATAAATTTTTGCTAATACTATCGAATATTAATTTTAATTAACCATTATTTTCCAGCTGCGACGTCTGCTCGACGTCGCTCAAGTCGCGGATCGCTCTCCGTGAGCACAAGACAACTGCTCACGGCGTCAGCTACCCTCCTGGCATGCCTACCAGCCCCAGTACGCCGAGGACGCCGACTGGCCCCAAGGGACCGATGTCTGCCCTGACGGCATCTCCGGGAGGCATGCCCTTCGCCACCTCCCCGTCGATAATGCCGTCGCTTCCCATGGGAGGAACGCTGCTTGACATGCCGCTCAATCTGCATCAGGTAATGGATCCATCAGCCCGGTTAGCTCAGTCGGTAGAGCACCAGACTCTTAATCTGGCTGTCGCGGGTTCGAGCCCCGCATTGGGCTTCATTTTTGCGTTGTTTCCCACGCCACAGCTCCGCTATTATGGCAGTTCCAAACCCTTCTAAATTAGAGTTCCGTACAAACTGTTCTCTCTCCACTGAAAATAGTGTTCTCTCGTCGTCTGCCCGCTGGAGATCACACGAGAGCTTTGGAACTGCCATAATAAATGATGTCAGGTAGACGACGGGGCATTTAATAACCACGGTCTCTAATACCCTTTTTGAATAGTGAATAGTGGTGCATTGAAGATCCTGGTAATAGGCAGCTCTTGGTCTCCCGAAAAGAGTCTTTTCGCTGTAGTGATGCTAACATAACGTGTTTATTCCAGATCACCCCTCCCGCCCCGGTGACGCCCTCCTCATCGGCCATGGAGTCAGCGCTCCAAGAGATCGTAGTCGTCGACAGTGGTTCAGTCTCTTCCTCTGCATCCTCGGGTGGCATCGGGCGAGCGGCGTCCCCCAGTGCCTTCCCACTCGTATCCGGAGTGGATCGGCCCATGATCATGTTCCCACCACCGCCGGTAATTAATTAGTTAATTAATTAATCAAAGTTTTATAATTAATTATTAATTGTTATTATTAAATATTATTATTCCCTCCAGGTCCTCCAGCGCATGCCGTCCGCCGCTGCTCCCACCTCCCTATCCTTCATGCCACAGGAGTCGCCCGTCCCCGCCGCTGCTCCCGCCAAGCTCCCCATCCAACTACCGATATCCGGCATGCTGCCGTGCGAGCACTGCGCCTACAGGACTCGGTAAGAGATTCCGTAAAATCCGCCGGAACCGTAAAACAGATTCCGTAAAATCTAGAATCCGGAAATTAGATTCCACGGGAATTTCCTATATCCAGGTACCAACTCAACATGGACTACCACGAGGCGCGGCACGAGCGTCTCAACGCCGCCGGATCCAACGGGCAGCGGGAAGCGAGCGAGCGGAGAACTCGCGAGTCCGAGAGGCCCAAGGAGGTCGTCATCGAGCTGTCGCCCCCGGATAACACGGAGGAGGACGACGTCATGGGCATGACGACGCGCGTCGCCATGCAGATGTTGAGGGAGAATCAGGTATTGAGAAAGCTCCAAGACCCGCTCTGAGAGAACAGCTGGTTCCGAAAGAGAACTCACAACAGCTATTGTCGGGCGCCAAAACGCCGCGATTTCATACACAAGCGCTGGAAAATGAAACTCTTGATCTAACGCTGTGAGAATTCGCCATATGTGGTTCGAGAGAATATTGAGAAAACTCCATGAGCCACTGTTTATATCGTCCCTGTCCTAGTCAACGATTCTAATATCAATCCTTACAGACCACCGAAGAGGTGCTGAAGCAAGCGCAGGCTGCTCTCTTGCTAAAAGATGCCTACCAAAGGAGGTATACTTATTTATGTCATACCCTCTAATTAATCTATTCCAGGTCCTCCCACGCCTGCTCGCACTGCAGCCGCAAGTTCTCGTCGGACGAGGCCCTCACAGCGCACGCCTCCCACTTCCACGACGGGCTCGAGACCATCCGAGCGGAATACGGTAATCGTATTGCCGATTTAAAAAATATAACTAACCCCTTTTAGCACGCAACTCTCGCCTCGCCGCCAGCGCCGCTGGAGCCAAAGCGAAGCGAGCTCATCTCAAGGCCATTCGGTATAATTTATTCTCATTAGATTAATGATTTTCAATTATTGATTTATTTTTTTAAAGTTTTATTTTTAATTTTTATTTTATTTGTAATTACAGCGCCCGCATGGATGAACGCCAAAAGTGGACGAGCGATCGGCTCGAGGAGAAGGCCTGCAAGGCTATTATCGAGCCCAGCGCAGCCATCGCCAGGCTCACCGTATCTCGCAAGACCGACGACGCCGCAACGGCCGTCGAACGGAATAGTCATACGGTACTTGTTTGCTTTCCGGAATTTCAATCATTCACCCAGTTTGAAAGCTTACTGTAGGCAAACGGTACTTGCATGTATTACCTATGCCCCCAGTTTGAACGATTTATCCACTTTGAAATGATTTAATTTCTCGATTAAATATTTTATATCGATTTATGGCGTAATTAACCATAATATAAAATTTCAGTCCGGCTCCCTCTCCCCCCTCCGTGGCGACATCCCCGATGGTCTCTGCTCTGCGGACCTTCCCCCCGTCGGCTACACCCTCCAACACTTTGCCCTTGCCGCCCTCTCCTCCGATGATCTGCCCTTCCCGGCATCATTTAACGCAGCGCTACCCGTGGCAGCGCACGTTGCGGGACCCCTCCAAGTCACGCTCACCCTCACGCCCCTACCCCCCTCCCGGGGAATTAATTAACTTTAATGAAATACGTGCCAAATGTTAAGGGCCCACACCTAGGTTGTGCCAAATTCGGACGTGCGTTCCCAAAGCATTATTTATCAACACTTATCCTATTCAAGAAGTGTGCTACCCGTGATCCGCTAAACCCGGAGAATCCCCCCCGATCTGTTCTAGGATAGGTGACTTTGATAGAACCCTCCCCCCAAAGGCCCCATCTTTATTCGGGTATTGATTATCGAGTGCTCTAGGATGTTGTGAAATGGATCCAAAGCACCCTAAATTCTCGTGCCGATTTGTATTGTTTCATTTAATATTTCGTGTGTGATCGCTAGTCTATTGTTAACTTCTAGTTCGCTACAATAGGTTTTTGCTAGAGTTTCGTGCACTAGCATTTCGCCATTGTATTTACACCCCCAAACGCAGAATCCTACCTTTCAACTCTTTCAGACACCACCACACAACTGTGCATCAATCTCATTCTGAAGTCCGTTCTTTCATATTTTCCCACCAGAGGTCCACACTCATTGTATGATCAAACTGTTTACACAAGTTCCGCCAGTTCGCGACCAAAAAGATCTTTGAAATAAATATAAGAATATCGTTCCACGTTATTCCGCCCCCATTTTTATCTCATATCTTCTCCAAGTAACAACATTGCGCCTATGTGCTCTCTGATACTTATTGTACGTACTTTTCCCTATTTATGGTGTGTAGAAACATTGCCCCCCATAATGCCTTCACTTGGCCTTCCGCTCTTGCTTGTACGCTTATTGGTCACAATGTGTTGTCCGCATACTCTCAATGTTGAGCATGATAAATGTTTGAAACCTCGCCATTCCCCGTGGAATTTCACAAAATATGGCATTCATAAATTTTTATCTACGTCTCATCGAAATGCCATGATGGCAATAATTCTATAGGTCACGTTTTCGCCCACGGTAGATAGGTCGAGCATCGGTGGGTGAATCGGTCGCAGCGAGAGATGCCTGGAACGAGGATAATAAACATCGATATAAATTTATTTCATTTCGATATTAAATGCGGCTTCGATCGCACCTTCTATCCGATTCAAATTAAATTCCACTATATAAATGCCGGGGGAAATATTTCACGAACCTATTCCTCGCGGTAGAGGTCCTCGACTCCGAACTGCGCGACTCCCTCCTCGAAAGGAATACCGACGACCTGCAGAATGTAATTAAGACACGAATTTTCTAGAGCTCGAATACCCCTGGAACAGCCCATCTCAGAATCGGCTCAAAATGTGTGTGCTGGTTCCTTTGGGGGTCCAAAGTA
>JACMIG010003634.1:0-11801 GCA_014805385.1 Levipalatum texanum | reverse complement strand
CCCCCCCCCCCCCCCCCCCCCCCCCCCCCCCCCCCCCCCCCCCCCCCCCCCCCCCCCCCCCCCCCCCCCTTCCCCCCCCCCCCCCCCCCCCCCCCCCCCGCCCGCGGCCGCCCCCCCCGAATACCAGAACACACTTTGTTGAGGTAATACATTTTTCAGTCTGCCAGGAGAGAAAATTAGCTCACTTGTAATTTCAGTAAAATATTGCTCGAGTCCACGACATTCACAAATTTGAGTACAGACACAACAATTTCGCTCAACCGGCTTGGGAATCTAAAGGTAGAGCTGAGGACAAATTCATTTTGGTCCAAGGAAGGTGCTGGCAAGTTTGCCGCTTTAGATTCCTTATGGCCGGTTCGGCTGGTTGAGCGGAATTGTTCCGTCCGTACTCACATCAGAAATTGTCAATGTTTTGGACTCGACTAACAGGAGTACCGTGACGACGAAGAATGTTCCCAGGGAGCACCACGAGCTCTTCTTTGCATCCGCGTATGCAGATAGAGTAGAGATTGCAAAAATGCGCTCGATTCCAATCCAGAGAGTTCCCATGGAAGTGTAGAAATACCCAACACATAAAGTGAATGTATACCAGATAGTTTCGTCTGTTAATGATGGCAATCTTTTTAGTTGAAAAGGTCTACCGTAATATTCTTCTCGGCTCAAACCGTCGGGCACCTTGAACCCATGACAAACGTAGACGAAATGCGTTGTGACAATAACCAGCTTAGCGAAAAAGCAACATACGAGCATGAACCTCAAATCAAAATATCCATTTTACACGTATACTGTGATAAACGAACCGGCAATTATTGTGAAGTGCCGAAGAACGACAGAGTGTATTTATTACGACGAGGATGAAGATGAAACTGGCCGAAGACAAGATCAACTGGGCCACTCGCAGACAGAATAACGAGGCCATTGATGCCGGATTCAGCCACCCACACGAATAATATTTTCACCAGCGGATGTTCTGACAAGAGAAAAGATCTTTGTTTTAAATATCAAGAGGAAGTGGAATGAATGGCATTATCGAGTGTGAAATAAAAGCTTTCTTTAAAAGGTGACACTATCGACTATTATGAATTAAAAAGGTAACAACATATTGTAGAGAAAACGAATCATTCTATAATAATTCCCACGCCCGGACAACCCCTATGACGGACTGCGCTTGCTTTTGCTCTGCCTCCTCGAGTCCCGTATTATGGCCTAGAAAGAGGGCTCAACGAGGTAGATCAAAAGCGTTTGCGGCCCGTCATTGAGATTGTCCGGGCGAAGAAATTAGAACGCTTCGGGTGCTCTACAATATATCACATGGGTTTCCGATTGAATTATGAATCCGTCTGCATAAGAATCGACCAGTGCTGGGAACAGTGAAAAATTTTCTCACAATCAGTCAATCCGTTTCATTTGTTTAATGTAGGAACCTTAGGTGTGGGAAAGATGAATGCACCATAGCGCCGTTCTCGTTGGCTATGGGTACCCGAACAGCATTCAGCCCACGACGAAGTGCTGGTCGATAATTTTACCCGTAACTCACTATCAGCAGCTCCTTGCTAGATTTGGGAAATTCAAAACCATGGTCCAAAGTCAAAACAATTCAGAGGGTCAATTTAAAATAATAACTAGAACAGAATAAACCATTGTGACGATTTTACGCAAAGATTCACAACAATTTTTTATGTGTTAATTTGGTTTTTTCGCTCTCGTATAATGTCCCAAGAACGATTTACGTAACTTATCTGTGGCACACTATTTTTCATTTACAATTAGACTCCACGTGGTGGAAGTGTTTTCCGAAATTTTTTTGTGAAGTGCAACATTCCAGATGATCTTCGCTAACTGCTCCGCGTGGGATGAATGCTTAGTATTAATCTGACCTTACGGACATAGCACTCTGAGGTGACAACCCATTTTGCCTTTGTCTGAAAAAGGTTCTTGTACAGACACATAAGGCACGCATATAACCACGTGAATGAACTAATTCCAATCGTCTGAATACCTGGAAAATGACCGCTGAAAACAATCGAGTGCCTATAGTCTATGTCCCATTTCTTCGTTTCTGGCACTCGCTCCTTAGAAGGGTTCCTGATTGTCGAATCCAATTCTTCTCCCGACTTCATGGCTGCAGACACGAAAACTTATGATCTTCCACACGGTCTGGATGTGGATATTCGCTACATCGGGATCTCCACCAAGTCTGTCCACATATGTTTAGTATGACTCAATAAAGACTACAGAATTCGCTTCGTTTATGGAATTTTCGCCGTCTGCCTAATGCATCCAATAATTATTCACCTTATCCGAATCGATCCGCGGCCTGTTCATAAAAGAGTGAAGAAATGGACTCTCTACCATGAGGTAATCGTAGATGGCAATCGAAAACCCTGATAATGTTGTAGATTTGTGTGATGCTCCATGATGCGTACTTCTGCCTGGTATACTGTCCCTATCCACTCGTTCCTGCTCCTGCATTTCAATGCAATGGACCAATCTGCAGTGTTCTTTCAACACAAATATGCGGAGTAAATATTATTTTTACGCAAATCAAGCGAATTTTAGTCACTTCATGCATTCTTCATACTTTCCGTCAATTTCTCATTTCTCGTTCTCCTTAGTTCTCTCCATCAAACACTTCTCGCAACTGTTTCAATGCCAACTTGGCCCAAAACGTATGTATTGGCATTGGATTGTTTTAAATTATGCTCTTTTCAGGCACATATTCGTGGAAGGGTTATTTTTCTTTGGCATCAACTACCAAATGCTCGTTGGACAGTTCTTGTTCAGTGAATATTCTTCTGCGACTGCGACGGAGTTTTCTGAAATCGCTTCTGCCTTCCCCCACGCCCATTTTTATCCTCAAGGAGCCGATGGAGAATGGCCTTATTACTATCGTAGGTGTCTCAACCATTGCTCTTCTCATTGACGTTTAGAACTAATCAACATGATCGTCGCTTCATCTTTCGGTGGAATACCAGCGAGTTACCTCGTTCTCCACTCCACATTTTTGATTACGCGTCGTGCCAAGGGGGTATACTGTAGCAGATGTCTCGCATGCACAAATGGCTCCATCTTCAGCACACTCTTTCGATTCTGACACAGGCTGCGTTGCAGAGGGCAATGATTGCGATGCTGCTGCAGGTAACGAGATTCTCCACTCTCACACGGTCCAGCTAAACAGTTCGTGGCGGCTTTCGCCTGTTGCCTATTCCCTCTGCTCGTCATGACCGTATTCGCATCCATCCCGGTTCCGTTAGATCTCGGCGATACTTTGTGGACCGTCGTCAGAATCGTATTCTTGGTGAGGGGACGGAAGCTGGCCGCAACAAATCGAAATGCAGGGTCTGCTCACGATTCAAGCAATCCCGTACAACCTCGTGGCACTGTGGAAAATGTCGCGGCAAAGAAAGGCATTTTTCTTATCATGCTCGTTACAATCGCAATATTTCAGGCCATGTTTTCTCTGCTAATTTCGAACGGAAAGCGAATTACCCTTGCTGTCGTACCTACATCTAATTCGGGAATCAGAAAAACCATGGGGGAAGCGTCGCATGGGTGTCAATAAAGAGATTCAAGGAGGGAAGCAGGCAATCTCACCCCGAGAAGGAAGAACGGTAGCTGAGACAACTGGTGGGATGCATCTTTTTTGAGGGAACCCGACATTAGGAAATGACAACGTCTGATACTTCACATACCTATCTGGAAAGAAACTTACATTAGATGTCGGCTTCTCTGCCCTTGCTGATGGACTGAGGCTGCAGGCCTTTGAAATCGTTGTATTACCTTTTTTGCAAGACCAACTCGCTTTCGATGCTGCAAGCTATTTTGACCATCTGCAAGTTAATATTCTGAGAAAATGCAGTTAGCATGTGGTGGGGTAAAACTGTTTTTCGATCTCTATGGCTGAATGGTTGTCAGAAACCAGATTTTGAATTCATCAGATACATCATCATCTTCATCAAATATAATTTGAATCATCTTCATCAAATATAATCTGTCCGCCGCCTGTCAGTAGTGTGATCAGAAATTCTCGTGTGCACAAGACTCTAGCGAAGTCGACTTCTTGTTTCTCCACTAATAACTACAAGTATGTCACAGTTTGTGCTCAGAAAATTGGAGCTCCATACGTAGGGGCCGCAAGCTCCGCCCACTTTGGGGGGAGCACGAAAACGCGAAAAAGTGGTTCCGATCAAAAAAACAGCGTGAATACTGAACCAAATTAGTCGATCAAACGCTCATTTTGTAGCTAATTCAATTTTACATCGATCTAGCATCAGGCACGCAAGCAAAAATCACGCTAAACAACTTTTTATAACGCTTTAAAGAAGGCACGTTCGTCGCCCACTCGGACTTTTCGGTGGAATTCGAGGTGGGGCTAATTCCACAGGCAACTAAACCTGCTTGCCTGATGCTGTTTGCGTGTCAAAAGCATAAATCTAACTTCTCTCCAAATTTGAGTCCGAACCATTGCGTCATTGCGCTGTTTTTTGCGTTTTTGTGAAGGGTAGTCATTTTCGCCCGCGAGCGAGCCGCAACGCGCCCAATTGCCGCGTCGCGGCAATCCTTTTGGCAGTTCAAGCATTTTGGTGGAACTTTGTGAATCACGTTGCGGTCTCTATCCATACGCTTGGAATATGCCTTACACAAAGTGCACTGAATAAAATTAAGTGAATACAGTGTGGTGCCTAATTGGCATGTGCACGTCATGAGTTCTTGACAATACTCTCAACACCCCCGGCAATACCATCGTCTTCGCCACGAACGGACGTCTCGTCATGTGCGCTTCGTTCCGATAAGCGATCCATGTCCCTGTCGAGTCACTAATTCCAATCTCTTGGGCGTCTGGAAAATAGTCACTGAAAAGCGATCAAGTCATAAGGCACATTACATTTTATTAGCACTGACAAGCACAGTTCTCACATTCAGTTCCTATTCCACTTCAGACTTACATCATGGCAGCTGCCAACGGAACTTACGATCTTCCACACGGTCTGAACGTGGACATTCACTATGTTGGAATCACAACAAAGTACGCCCACTTCTCCTAATGCTGATTCAGCTACATTTAAGAATTCGGTTCGTCTATGGAATTTTTGCCGTGTTTTTAATGCATCCAGCTATTATTCACCTAATCCGAATCGATCCGCGGCCTGTTCATAAGAGAGTGAAGATGTGGACACTGTACCACGAGGTAGTTGTGTTGGATTAGATTCTTCAGCGCCTGAAACGTATTTTAGATCTGCGTGATGTCCCATGATGCTTTCTTCTGCCTGTTCTACGGTTCGTATCCACTGATTCCTATACCTTCATTTCAATGTAACGGACCAATTTGCAACATACTTTCAACTCATATATGCGGCGTAAACTGGCGCATATCTGCCATACGATCGAAAGAGTGCTTTCATACTCTCCACACATTTTTCATAGTAGCAATAAATTTCTCATTCCTCGTTCTCCTCAGTTCCCTACATCAAACACTTCTTGCTAGTGTTTCCATGCCAACTTGGCCCAGAGTGTTTTCATTGAATTGAACACAATTTAGTAGTGATTCAGGCATGTGTTCGTGGAAATCTTCGCTTTCTTCGGAATGAACTTGGGACTGCTTGTCGGAGTCCTTATATTTAGTGGATATTCAGTTTCCACTGCAAGGACGTTTCCTGAAATCGATGCTGCTTTCCCTCATTCTCATTTCTTTTCACAAGGAGCGGATGGAGAGTGGCCATTTCGTTATCGTGGGTAAATCTTTCGTTGCATTATACGCAGAATTTCAGAGCTAATCGTCATGATGCCACACTCGGATCGATACCTGCGATCATTTATGTTTGCCACTCGACTTTCTTGATTACGCGGCGCGCAAAAGGGGTATACTATACCGTTCGGCTGCAACGCATTTCGTTCGAAATATCTCATTGCGAGAGCAAGAAAATCGTAGAGAAAATATGTGTTAGCAGATCTCCGTTCTAATAAAACCTTTTTCAGCACACGCTTTCAGTACTGACTCAAGCTTCGTTGCAGAGGGCGATGGTCGCAATGCTGGCACAGGTACTGAAGAATTACCGCAGGAGAAATTTATAGATGAACAGTTCGTGGCGGCCTTCGCGTGTTGCCTCTTTCCGTTGATCGTTTTGACTGTGTTCTTTGCTATTTCGATGCCGTTCGATCTCGGCGACACTCTGTGGACTGTCGTCAGAATTGGATTCCTGGTAAAAATGTAGAAGCAGTTGACAACAAATTCTGTTGAGTTCAGGCCCTACTCACCATTCAAGCTATCCCGTACAATCTCGTCGCTTTGTGGAAAATATCGCGACACAGAAAGGTTTCGAACGCTATTTTCGAGAACCCTGAAATTTGTTCGAGATTTCTATATTTATCGCACGGTTCGAAATATACTTGCGCACAACCTGCGTTCACACCTTTTTAGTCCAGATCGCACCCAAAAAGTTTCTGATATAAATTGGCGCTTAATGAACTCTCCATCCATGAGGACATTTCAGGCACTATTCGGGCTGTTCTTCTCCAGCGGGAAGCAAAATGTCCTCGCTTTGACGCAAGCGTCCAATTCGACGGGTAGAAGGACAATTCGTGAAATAGGATAATTCGCCTTTCAATAAATTGTGACGTCTTTGCTGTGCAAGCTTTGTAACGATCCATGCTTGCGAAGTTGCGCAGGCTTGCACGGTCGTTCTAACAGAATATCAAACGTCCAGGGCAGGGCATAGACAGTGGTCAGAAACAATGAGCACGCAAGAATTGACCACGGTTGATCTGTTCCGGACAGCGAAGAGAGCGAAAAACACGGCATTAGCGACATTGGAACGTCTCCCAATAACAATCTTGAGTGTTTGATTGGGAAGGGACGCACCCACGGAACTGCCAACAACCATGTGGATGTGGACTGTGGTCCTCTCTCTTCTACTGCCATCGACATGGGGCCTCAATGTCGTCATCTACTCGTCCTGCGCCGCCGGCAGCCACGTCGCCACCCACTCCGCCATCGTCAACACACTGACTGCCGCGGGGCACAACGTTGTGCGTTTTGTTTTATATTGTACCAGACCGCTTGGCCAGAAAGCTACCCAACTAACAGAAATATCAACAAAGGAAATTCGACCTTCAGGATCTGATCATGGCTCGAGTGAATTCGTTGATCAAGAACGCTGGCAGCCACAGTGCATCTCGAGTCGTCGTCGTCGATTTCCCCGGGATGAAGAGTCCTTGGAATGAGAAAGTTCGCCATCTCGCTGATCCATTCGTGGTATGTCGAAAATTTGTAGCTATGATAAGTGTAATTGATACAGGACACGACTCCTTCCAATCCCTTCTCCAGCCTTCTACTCTCGTACGTCGACATCAGCATCGAGATGTGCACTTGTTTGTAACATCTTTATTAATATTTATTTCATCTTTTTCAGACGTCCTCGACTCGCCCGAAGTGCGCGAACTTCTATCAAGTCGTCCATACGACGTGGCCCTCTCGACGGGCTACGACTTCTGTGGCCAGTCCCTATTCCATGCACACGGCATCGGCCCCGTCTCCACCTTCTCCACTCTCGGCATCTTCCCCTTCCAAGCCATGCGTTCCGGATACCCCGAACTGCCCATTTACGACAACGGTATCCATTTCGATGTCATTAATCAAACGGGTGATTGAGATCCTCTGGATCCCCGTCCTCACTGGGACAGAAGCAACTTTGGGACGCGAGTCATGGAACTGATTCGGACACTCTACCGCAATTGGATGCATGCCGGCCAAGCAGGTGCCATGGTAGGATCCCTTTCCAAATAATACGCTAACTTTTCTCCTAACTCTACAGAACCACATTCTGGGAACACGATTTGGTCGAAACTTTTCCGACGTGCGCGACATTGTGCGGAATGTCTCCTTCGACTTCTTGAATACGCTTCCACTCCTGGAAGAACCTCGACCAATCTCAACGAGAACCAAGTTTATCGGAGGATTGGATTTAGCGCATGCGAAGCCGCTCGACAGCGTACGAAATCTCTAAGCAGTGCTTCAGAATGATCTAACACGATTTCAGTTCTACGAGGGAATCCTCTCCAATGACAGACGTGGAACCTTCCTTTTCTCGCTGGGGACGCAGGTTCCGCCGCAGAACATTCCTCCGTCCGTCATTGATGCTTTCAGAATTGCGTTCAGGGTAAGACACGGAGCCACACAGTTAGCCAAAAGCTCGTAGGCCTTCCCGAACTACAACTTCATCTGGAAGTACGATGGTAAAACGAAGTTCGACGAGCCCAACATCTTCAACGTTGACTGGGTCCCGCAGAGTGGACTACTCCGTAAAGCCGTCTGCCAGGTCCACAATCTTATTGAATTCATGCAGATTCGGGCAAAATAACAGCGTTCATCACGCACATGGGGTTGAATTCGTTCATGGAGGCGTCTCTGGCAGGTTATGCCTTTGTTGGAGTGTACGAAATGCCCCTAGGTGTCCCTCTGATCTGCCTTCCACTCTTCGTCGATCAGTTCTACAATGCGCGGCGAGCAGTGAAGTTAGGGACGGGAATCCCACTGGACAAGGCATCGCTCACGGCGGAGGCGATCACTGAGGCCATACAGAAGATACTCAATGATTCGAGGCGAGAGCTTACAAAGGGCGTGATGAAAAGTGATGAGCTCAGTGTCCACCAAGCAGCAGTTCAACTCGCCAGTACTCTACATGACTATCCCGAGTCTTCGCGACAGACTCTCGTGGACTCGCTCGTCTTCGCTTCCAAACACCCTCACTCCCATTTCCTCACTCGTCTCCATGGATCACAACACTCGTTCATAGAACGACACGGCTTCGATACCGTAGCATTCGTCTCATTCATTCTCAGTACAGCCGCATTCACAGTTGTATATTTCCTTGTTGCCTTGATCAGTGGTCGATGTGCATTCACAGTTCGGAAGGACAAGCGTGAATGAACGGGGCTGCCTATGCGCAACGCGATAAATATCTGCTCCAGACATATCAAAGCACCCTACGCATTTCAAGGTATATGTTTTTAGAATGTAAGTTCTGATTTTATAATTACAGATTGTGAAGACGAGTTTGGTTCGCCGATAATATGTAGTAATCTGCCGTAACATTGACTAAAACATGCTACTTTCAGCTGCGCAATTGAGACATCGGGCCGACCGGTGGGGGGCGAGGAGCAAGCCCCTTCTAACCCATCATGCTCTAAAAAATCACTGCATCTCAATGCATGCTATTGCATTCGCGCCGAAGGAAATAGTGTGCCAACCACTGGGCCGGTCAGTGGAGAAAGCCCCTTCAAACCCATTCTACTCCGTAGTTTGCAGATATATCGAAAACCTCTCCCTGCCTCTTCTCTCAATTACTCACCCAGTGCGACACAAACGCGCCGCGTTCCCCGCGCGAACCCCGGCCCGTTTGTGTCGCAACGAGTTCATAATTGGCCGATTTCTAATAGAGTTCGGGGAACTCGTGTGATTCAAGAAAACAGTTTATGCTTTCTTTGCACGAAACTATGTCAGTTTCCTGCCAGATCAAGTCTGATGAATTTTTCAAAAGTTCAGGCCAAATTGCCGGTGAGAGGCTGACAAGCTCTTTTTTCAACAAAGCAGAAACTCGCATCCCGTCCGATCTGCAAAGTTAAGCAACGGTGAGCTGGGCCAATCTTTGGAAAAGTGACGTCCTGGGAATATCCAGTGTTGCAAGCAACTGTAGTTTTCGGTCGTAACATTGAAAAAAAACAAAAGGCTACTTTCGACAGTGCCATTGAAATACCGGGCCAATCGCGGGTGGGCAAGGCGCAAGCCCCCTGTAACCCACCAGATTTCAAAATTCACTTAAAGAAAGAATAGGAGGAAGGTTCCGTTCCGTAAAACAGCTGGGACGATTGAGGCCAAATATCACAGAAAAATGACTACTGTTACACCGCGGATTTTGGAATTAAACGCTAGAAAGATTTCCTATTAGCGGAATCAGACGGATAACGGTCCACCGCAGACAGACTGTCTCCCATTGCTACGTGGAATGGGGGAGGCTGTCCAAGGCGCTAATGCGCCGCGCAGACCAGACATCCCAACGCTACCGAATCTTATGTAAGCAACTTTAGTTTTCGGTCACAACATTGAAAAAAGCAAAATGCAACGCTCAGTGCCATTGAAATACCGGGGCGAATTAGAAAAGAACTGATCTGTTGAACAAATAAAAAACAGGTTTATTGGGCAAGAAACTGAAAATATCATCGAATGGTTCTTCTCATGCACTCATCGTGATCCTCCGCGGACACTGTTCAAATACAATTCAGTCATCAGTGCTTCCTTGATTTAATTTCCAAGCTCCTCTCGAGTTGGCACATTTCTGTCTCAATCACTCAAGCTTCCGTCAAATTATTTACTATTTTTCCTTTTCCGAACTGCTTCATGTTTGGTGCGCTGAAGTGGGACACTTTGAGGTCGCCACATTACATTATGAACGAACGATTTTATTAGTGCCCAGCTCCGCGCAACTACTCATGATACAATAAATTGGCGTCGGGACGCGATCAACAAGCGTCTTTCCATTGTGGCCAATGTCTCCCGACTCGCTCCCTTTCGGTTTGAACTACGATCTTCCGTGGATTCCGTTCATTTCAAGGTATCCAAAAAGATGGTGACAATCAGAGATTCAAAACTGATTCTAGATTGCGCACCGCATATGGAATTCTTGTCGTTTCCACCTTACATCCGCTACTCATGTACGTGATCGCCAAGAACTCTTTCCATCTCGACGGAAGAGTTAGGAGGACGATCATTTCACATCAGGTTTGTCGGAACTTGAACGTTAATGAAAAATACTACAGGCGTGTATAATTGCCCACGATGCATGGTTCTGTATCTTCTACAACATGTATCCACTTCAACCAGTGCCAGGATTTCAATGCAACGGAATTCTATGTAACACGCTACTCCCAGAAAACTGCGCGGTTGAACCAACATAAAGATTAAATTAGTGTGTCCATTCAGATTGTACACTGCATTCTCGTCTTTGTCGTTTTCTACACTTTTCTTGCTATTCTGCTCAACTTGCACAGAACCCTCTACGAAGCCAGCAGCAGAACCTGTACTATCAAAAAGTAACCAACCTAAAATTTTTAAATTCTTCACCGATAACTCTTTCAGTTATTGGCGTTTCCTAAATGCTGCTTTAATATGCTTTTTAACCATCCCAACAGTTGGATTTGCGTTGAATGGAAGGCATTCTGAAAGAACGAAGAAATTGTTTCCAAGTTTGTGGCACCTCGATCATCTACAATTCTATTCCGACGCCTTGCGCAATCGTTCGTGTCCACTTTTACTGCCCATTTAGCAAATTCTATTTCCAGAGCTGTACGTTTCTATCTTTACTACGATGACAGTTGCGCCCATTACATTAGTATTGATTGTTCATTCGCTGTACCTCATGGGAAGGAGCAACCAGACGGTATTATGGTTGATGGTTGGAGTTTGGCCGTGAGCACTGGAACATCTCTTTCGATTAACCTTTTCGTGTCGTGAGGATTCCGGTATGATGCGAGACGATCGGGAAGGGATTTTCAGGGAGTATCCGTAACGAACGCCACGCAACGCGCCCTTTCGCGTGCCATGAGCTCCCTCTTGGCACAGGTTCTTGATTGGATTAGTATCTGGGACGATTCAATAATGTTCAGGCCGCCGTAGTTGTCCTCTGTAGCGTTTCGCCCTTACAATACTGTGTTAGCACCCTCAATATCGGACACTCCGTCACTCCCCCATAGGAGGCGGAGCCTAGGCGAAGGAGAAAGGGCAGAGATGCGGACAGCCCCTCCCCAGG
>JACMIG010003632.1:0-11806 GCA_014805385.1 Levipalatum texanum | reverse complement strand
ATCATTCTGCGGCGAGCGACCTGTCAACCATGCAGTTCCTTCCTCTTCTTCTGGCCCTACTTTCTACCACTCTACTCGCTGACTGCAGGCCAAATCAACCAAGAGGAACACCGAGGAGGATTCGCCACTCGATGCATTCAATGGCGTCAAATCGCGCTCCCGCCGTGCCCACTTCCATGGAATCCCCTTCTGTTATGGTCGCGGAGTGCTGGAGAGAGGAGAGTGCGTCTGTTTTTCTGGATTCCAGGTAAGAGCTCAGGAATCTGGTACGTCCTAATGAACTGCATCAGTGCGACCACTGTCAGCGCTTTCTTTCCACAATCTGCGAGGACAATTCAGATTGCCCAGTGCACACCTACTGTCTTCAGGTACCTAACTCGACTACTTTAACGCAAAATGACTATTCTTGCAGAAAAATATCGATTGTGCCTTCACATCAGAATGCAGACAAACAAAGGGATGGTGTATTCCGATTGACTGATCGAGCCTTTTATAGCCTTTTACATGAACTGAGAACGAACATTTGCTTCAACGCGACTTTCACTAGAAGATATTTGACAACTATCAGTGAGTCAGACAACGACTGTGGTGGATCCAAATCCACAGCAGCAAATGGCTGCTTCGTGTCAGTAAATTGACAATTTCATAGCCAGTCCAGCCTTCGCAGGAGAATGAAGGACATTTAACGTTTATACAGAACAATCCGGTTTTGAATAGTAATTTCTCTGTATCTGCGTGAGGGTTTGCTACATACGTTGAGGAAATATACAATTCTGATAACACAATAGAACGAATCACCGCATGCAACACCCTTCAGGCGATGCGCCAGTTGCCTTCACACCACACATACGTAGCGAGTAAAGACGCAAATATGAGGAGTCGAGATTAAGGGCCAGTCATAAAATGGACAGAGACTAGATAGTCGGTATTCAGTGGTGACGATTAGGGACCTCGAATCGAGTGTCTGCATAGACTCAAGTATATATATACATCGCCAGCTTCGTGTACTCGATATACCCCCAAAGTTGGTTGTGAAGTATTAAAATATTTTCTGCCACATTCAGGGCTTGAAAATCCAAATAACGACGCGATGAATAACGTATTGTCGGTTCCGAATATCACACTCGTTCCACTGTGCCTGGTTATCTGCCGTACCCCTTGCCTAAATAGTCCTGCAGATTCCCGGAGTATAAATGCGCGCCTCGGGCACTCCCGGGCGCCCGGACGTACTGCACAATTGAACATTAAGTGCCTTATCGGTTATGAATGGTCGATGTCTTGTGCTCATTCGAATCCTTGTGATCTCAGCTATCGTTTGCATTAAGATGACTATAAAAAGCTTTTTCGCTATTTATTTTTAAAATTGACCGTCCATAACCGTAACCGTATCGTTAAAGCAGCAGGTAGATACTGCTTTAACGATGCGGTCCGGGATTTAAGATTTCGTAAAATTTTCAAACCAAACCACGAGGATAAAACATTTTATGCTGAATTATTAAATTGCTAGATTTCTTGTGAACTCAACGATAGCTGAGTTCACAAGAAATCTAATGAGCACAAAGAAATCGATCATTCGTAACCGACAATGTTTTTATGCTCGCTGTCGAGAAAGCTGACGGCGAGCTCTCCAAGCACAGCCCTGAAATGTACCAGGGATTACGTCAGCAGTTTTCTTGGACGAAGAGTGAAAACATGTTTCAAAAAAATTCCTTCGGATGTGAAGAGTGAAAACATGTTTCAAAAAATTCCTTCGGATTATAAAGATCGACATTACAGCAATAAGAGGCGTTTGGTTTCATTCCAGACATTTGCATGAACGAAATATGTAGTTTGCTGAAGTTCACCTTCGCTGTGAAACTACTAGAAGCTTCCCCAGTCGATTCTTATACAAACAGGCTCAAATCAATTTCACCCTCCGAATATACCTGAAGTACTGCATTCGCTCACAGTGGTTCCTGACAAAGAAATAGAGAGGTGAAATAAGTGGGTGACGAGAGAACCACCAATACTCGAAGGAGCATCCGAAGCCAAGCTATCATCTGTCCCGTCCGACTTCTTCACCTCCCGTGAACCACAAGAGCAATCGAGTTATTCATGCACTGACGATTACAACGCCCATAGCTTCTGCTCTGGCCAACAAGAGGCATTCAATTTTGTTGTTTCGGAACGTTGGATTCGCAGGACATAGTGTCGCGGAACTTATAATATCTTTAGAAATTGAGTTTTTAGAATAGATACTCTGAATCACAGTCTATGAATTCTCCTTCAAGAAACTATACAAGAATGAGTTCCTATCGAAGATGTTCAAAAGATGGAGCAGCGCGGTCTCCGCCTGTTTATTGGCCATGCTCGTCTCAAGAAGAATACTCGGTGTTGTTAAAGATGGACGGGGCAACCTGGATATTCATGATGAGAGTCATCAGCTCCCCGATTCTGACTGCGTATTCCTTTCGGCCCAATTCACCCCTTAAAAAGTCGCCTAAGAAACACAGTCTATGAATTATCCGTTCACCTGTAGTAGGAGTGCAGTTCCCTGAAGAGCCTCTCCCGCATCTTACGAGATACTTCGTGAACCGTGTCGGAAGATTTGTCAAGATCTGAGGGTGTGTGGTGGGAGGTGAGATGGGAGAATGGGGAGAGGGAGACTTACTGGGTGACCACAACGCAATGGAGACAATCGCTGCCTGTTCCATTTCGTCCAGTTCGAGGCGTAAAAGAGAGAACGAAGGAGCGAGGACTGATTACTCACCGATCGCTTGCGGACCATTCTGATTGGTAGAGTGAGGGAGGAAGAGGGAAGGGAACGGACTCCAAGATCGTCTGGTGCACGTTGTCATCGATGTCCTCCTAATTGGTCGATCTATCGCAGATGGAGAAGTCGTGGTATGCTGTCATCGAAATCTGCCTTAATAGCTGAATATGAGGGGCTATATCAGGTATTAGAAAAAGTCTGCCAGGATTTAAAATTTTGACAATGTAGAATACTGTCGTTATAAGACTGTCGGCACCGGAGTTTAATGCTTTGAAAAAGGGCTCAGTTCGAGTTTACGGCTCTGCCGACGTGATCCTGGTGGTCGTCATGGAGCTGGTCATGCAGGCGGGCCCAGTCGTGGATGAGGTGCCGGCGCTAGTCACTGAGATTGTCCCAGAAATGGCCTAGATCGTAACGGAAGTGACGTAGAGAGTCAGAAGTAACGGAGACCGGATGTGTTTCCACTCAACTTTTGTTCCTCCTTCCTCTTGTACCTCTTGATCATCCCCGTCTGTGAGGTATAAGGGCCCGCAAACCTCCCTAGGACCCATTTACTTTCATAGGGTCGGTAAACCCGAGTATAGCCAAAATGAAGTTCACTTGAAAATTGTTAGAGTTCTCCCCTACCTTGAACAGACGTTCCGTTCTAGAGACCTCCTGTACTGGTGTCCAACGGATAGCTATCTCGGCTATTAAATTATATCAGCAACTTTAAGCTGAAAACTATTGAAAGCCAATTACATGAGTGAAAGCCTAATTGTAAGATAAAATTAAGGGACAAGCCGAGAATAAAGGGTTTTTCTTTTAGAAGAGCTATCAGAAACGACAGTATACACCGTGCTCAAAATGTTACATACTGGTTTACTTGATAATACAGTACTTTTTAGTCTCGATCTCCTCGAAGTTGGTGGCAGTTCGATATCCCGATTCGAAATTGGGCAAGAAGTGGAGGAACTCATTGAATAACGACCACTGAACAAATGATATCATATAAGAAAGTTTCAGTGCTCATTCATACCTTATTATGAAGGGAGAGCAACGAGAATTCGAGGAAGGAACTTGAGCAGAAGGAGGAGATGAGGGGAATGGAGGCAGTCATGAACTCATTAGGAGTCCTAAGATTCACCGGTCGAAGAGGAGTCTAAGGAGGTCCGGTCTATCCACCGCTGCCCTTCTCCCTCACCCCACTCCGAGATATTCGTACGTCGTCCTTCTTGAGAGGGAAGAGTTCCAGTTCCGAAGGCAGTCGAAGGGAATTCAGTAGCCTGCAGCCAATTCTTCGAAGAGAATTCTAACAACTCCCTACGTGTACTGTATCTGGATCCGTCGAAGGAAGGCGAAGTCATTTCCAGCGAGCGGGCTTGGAATCTAAAGTGATCGCATGTTTCCGTATCATACACTCTCTCATCGCGATGAGGGCAGCGGTGGAGGGCGGAGACCCCGACTGGACTGATTTCTCCTCCCGAGTCTGCACTCCTAAATACAAGAACTGTCTTCCAGTTTTTCCCATCTCTCACCGTCTGGCAGCATCCCCGACTCGATGCAGATTCGGTAGCGGCATTTGCGGCACATGGAACGGGCATCTGTACAAAGGGAGTTTTTCCTTGTCTGGAAGTAGAGGAAGGACCTAATTGTATTTGGCAGCGATTGTTCCCTTGTCTGCATTCGTAAGACTTCTTTGACACGACGGTCCTCCTGAAGAATGCGGCACAGGCACGGCAGGAGTCGATACCGAAGAGGGCACCGGACGAACGTTCACCACACACTCGACAGCGACTGAGAGAGACTGTCGATGACGCCGAAAGAACTAACCGAGCGTTGGAGGGGAGGAGAGGACGAGGAAGGGGAGACGGGGAGGGCTCTTCCATCTGTAACATCATCTGCGGTCAGGTTGGAGGAGGCGAAATTGATTTCGGGTAAACAAGAGTCACATTACGCAGAAGTGGATGGGCCAAGTAGAGGAAAAGAAGATGGGAACTGAGGTGGGGGGACGAGGGGGGAATCGAGCTCTCACTAGGCTAAAGTCTCGCATTTTCCTCAGTGACAATAAGACAGGGGACAGGAGAGGCTTGCAAGGACAACTCGAGGACACGAAATAGAGACTGGGTAGAACGTGGCCACCGGAATGAATGAGGGTTATTTATGCCGTGGATAAACCGCGCAATCAACATTCCAATTCTCTGTTGCTTTTTGTAGTATGAACATTTTAGTTCGTGCTCTTGTGTGCACGAGTCGAGGGAATGTACGACGGGTTCTTCTCTCTTTCTCGTTTCCTCTTCGAATGCACGACACTCACCCGACTCTCCATGAACAATATCTCGAGGGTTCGGAGAAGATACTTTCCGGTCATCGACAAGGTGCGTCCACTCGGACAGCGCCTCTTTGGCACCTGAAGAGGAGATGGAAGGGGGCGACTAAAGGCCGACGGAGAGGACAACGGGACGGAACTAGTCACGAGGGAGATCAGCCGAGGCACTCATCAGATTCGGGAGAGCGGAGGAGTTGTACTCGAGTGCAGTGCATGTGAGTATCCAACATCCGTACTCCATGTAATCGGTTCTCCCTATCAGTGGTAGATGGAGAGGATGACGACTGCAGGAGGACCACTTCCACTACGAATGCCGCCAGGCTTTTACGAGCTCACGAAAACGTGCGATAACGCCAAACAATCAGTTGGCATGGAATTGTTTTCGTAGATTTATATGCGTGTAAGTTATCACGATTATAAAATTTCAGCTAAAAATCTTTTCGTGCTGTTCTCATACAATCCCGTTCTTGAAAGACAGTGTGGCAAGAATTTTGCAAGCTTTATCATGTTCCTAATGTTGGAGGATTTTTTATAGCTAAGCAAGAACTAAATTCCACTATTCCAGGCGATTTGAATGTTGGACGATGTTACAGTCGATCTACTACGGAATCGATCCCACAACCGCGTGATCCTCGTCCGGTATCTGATAAAAAACCAACTATGATATTGCATATAAGCGTTCCACGACCACTAATGGACTGCGTAGATCATGACCTGAACCTTCAAACACACACATTCTCAAAGCGGTAGCTCAGAAGCGCGCGCTGTCCGTCATTGGTCGTTTGGGCGTGGGATTGCAACATCCGGGTTTTTCCATCAATAACTTACGGTGGAATACACGCGATAATGACGATGGGCTCCACGACTGGATACAGCGTCGTGGTGAGGAAGAGTCTAACAAATCAAAATTGTATTATGGCATTGTCAGGTAATATAATGATGCGGGGCGACATGCGAACTACCTAGCACTAATTGTAAGTTGCGAAATGAATACAATGGAGGGCAGAAGATAGATCATTTCGCTGCTTACCGTTAGGTAGTTCGCACGTCTCTTCCACATCACTATAATACCGGACAATATCACATACATATCACTGATCTTCTCGAAATCGCCATCGATGATAAGCGTGCAGAAGAGTCCGATTGCAGGGATGTAAGCGAATGCGATGGGCACGACACTCTGCATTACGTGTTTTCTATGACAATTGAGCATGCTCGTGCACGATGGTACAATCAAAGAACCTGGGTGCTGTGGCTTGGTGCGTTGATGTATCCCTTGGCTCCGACAACCACCACGTAAAAGTTAATTGCAGAGCTTATTAGGTCAAAAGTATGAATAAAGCTCAATAATCCATTCACTATTTGTCCTATAAATCTCTGCAACTTTTTGAATCAACAACCACGAACCAAGCGTGTGTTAGTAGACACACAGTGCATACCGTACCAAGCTACGGATCGTGGGACCTTTGGTTGCACCATCGTGTCCGACAGGTTCTCCTTTGTTAACGCAAAGAACGCGTCTTAAAGAAGGACTCCGGGCACTTTTCGATTTTTCGTTTTCATTTGCATCTGATAGTGCTCGAAAAATGCTGTCGAATGATATAAAAATCAACCACCATAGATGATTCCTTGATTTTTAAAGAGCAAAATTGTTTATTTGGTTTTTTTTTTCGACTAAACTACTAAAAGAGGGGGCCCAAAAGTGCCCGGAGTCCTTCTTTAAATAAGTTCACAGTATGCGTCTTGAATAAGTTCACATTTTCCAACCCATGAATGAAGTGCAAATATTTTTACGAGACACCAAAAATAACAGAATTTCTCAAAAGTTAAATATACATTGTGCACTACTGCAAGCTGTAGGGCACAGAGAAAGTCCTAATAAATAGTCGAACCCATGCATTTCTTAACATTAAAGGAAGCCTTGATTGCAATCAATGAAAATAAAGAAGGAAGATAGAAGGAGTAATGTGGAAAGGTCTGTAATCGAATATCGACATTTCTTGGTTTTTACCGTTGAATTTCAGGGAAATGACACAATTGTGTCCTCGTACGCCTGCGACCGTAACAAAAGTGTACGACTATTTGACGGACGACACAATTGTTTATGGATTTGTTCCTAGGAAACACAATTGTGCCATTTCCCTGAAATTCAGGGGTTAAAATTTCTGATTTTGGAATTCGATTTAAAGCTTTAGAAATTTTTTTCTGAACTTTTCGTTATGTTTTCGCGTCATCCACAACCGGTCTGAACCCATTCTCATGCTCAGAACGGTCACTCCAGACCGTCGTGGCAGGGACCCTTTAAGGTATTTTGAACGAAAAAGTTTCAAAAATTGGTTTTACCCAGGCTGTAAAAATTGATTATCCGAAGTACTGAGTCACATATGTATGACCCAGATTTTCCTATTACACCTTCTTTCAGTTGATTTCAAAGTACGCCAACCTGAGCAATTAGTGCAATAAACAGCTGTTTGAATGCTCGCCTTTTGAACATTGCCCAATCGAATCTAAATTGGGAACATTTTCCCGACCCTTCATAGACCTACGATGAGGCCTTTATCCCGTTTACGATTTTTACGGCACAAAATATGTACGGAAGTCCCGATCGCAATCGATACTTGACCGATGAAGACTGCAATTTCTATCAAGAACCATACGCCATCTTCGCCTACGGTGCTCTGAAATGTGATCATATCTCGACTACATCTGCTGACAAAGTTCGAATTGTTCGCAACGGCCGCCGTACCCCTTTCGTAATCACTCCAATGTATCCCGGGAATGGATGCTGATCGATGCGACGTCCGATAATATGGACTATGCGTGGTGCAAAAGCCTCTCGGGTCGTATTATTCGGTGTAAGATGGGATAGGGCCACTGAACAAGTCGAGAGACTCAAAGTGATTACGGCGGTCGCGGCCACAATCCCCTTCCATGGACGGCCGTCAAACAAGCCAAAGTAATTTGGCCTGAAAATCCATGATTCCCAAGATAAAACAAACCTGCAGATCTGAAAGTAGAGGTATACGAACTGGAAGCATAGGAGGAATGCAATGCCGCACATTAGATATGGCATCATTAGATTAGCGATTGTTCCAATGATTTCTGGCATGTCGAGGGCTCGCAGGCCAATAAGAATTGGACCGATGGGCTTTATGATGATCATCTGGTAATTTTTGCACAATCTATTGCATTGTGTGCGCCCTTCCAAATGATAAGCAGATCCTTTGTAAGGGGTTTAGGTAATATTTGGGAGCACGCATACTCTGTAATAGGGGGTGCTCTCAAATGGTACGCAAGGAAGCGTTGACTCATGAGGGATGGAACGCCAAAAGGAGAAGCCAGTGCAGGACCACAATATTAATGCTTCGTTGGAGAAATACTGTATTGTATTAGTTGTTTTCTGCGCTATATTTCTCATACAAACAGACTTGGCTCGAAAATTGAGTTACGACTCTCTTTCTCATTACGAGTTCCGCTCGAAAATAATTTGTCAAGATGGAGATCCGTTCAAGTAAAGCAGATCGTACCGGTTCGAAAATAAGATGAAACATGGAGTAGACAATATCGAGAGCTGCAAAGCATTGTAGTAGGTATCTGTAGCGCGCGACGACGTGACTCTCCGTCTTGAGAATCGTTAGGAGCATTGACAAGTTCAGGACGATCGAAGTAATCGAAGTTAACGTGACGAAGAAAGAGCGAAAGGTTCGATATTCCATCGCAATGATCGGGCAGAGAGGTGTTGAAGAATGTCGCAGTTGACAAACGTGAGTTATCGCTCTCTTTTAACGGATGAATCGCTCGCTGTCAGCGTGATGCCTTTCGATACGGAGATTGTTGTGCAGAAGCTGTATTCGGTACTGACATATACACCGTCATGAGAAGAGCTGTGTCGAATTAGCTATTCAACCGTGCGAGCTCACAAACCGCTATACTTTCATTTATTCCACCGTAATGATGACGCTGTCTTCCTGCCCGTTGGTTGAGCAAGTGACTAAACAATGGAATATCTCACCATTTAGAGGGGTTTGGGGGACTAGCACGAGCAACGCTCGTGCTAGTTATATATATGCAAGTTGAAAGCCAATCTTCTGCCACAAAACAAGGACAGTTGAGAGGTGTGAGACGAGAGGCGAGAAAGAAGTGATTTATCTCAGGAAAGTTTGTATTCAGACGGCCGACGAGTGTGCAGAGATGTAAAATTCTGAAGGTAAATTGCTAACCACCTAACGGTATCACATGTCACAATTCGTTCTGAATTCAAAATTCGGTTTGGAACTCATTTTTTTCTTTGGGGGATCACATTCTTGCATCGATTTCATCTGTGGAAACTGTTGCGAGGATCGCATTAAATAAATCATTTTAACTCCCTTACATATGACATTGCTGGGCTATGGCGCATGAAAAAGGCTCAAAAATGAAACTTTTCCGAGTTCGAAAAAATGCCGCCAGCGCACGTCTTTAGTTGTTGACGGATTGATTGAGTTCCGCGGAAATGATGTTCTCTCCTTTGGCGACGACGATGCCCTCTTACAACATATCATGCAACAATTGAACAGACTACGAGAAGTTGCAGAAATTCGATAATTCTCATGCACCCTAACGTTCATAAGTGTAGTCGGCCAGAAAATATGCATTTTTTGCTCGGACGGAGTAAGTTTATGAGGAATTTGAAGTAATGGCTTCAAGATTCCACCTGTTGCAGAAAAATTACAAGCTCGCAAGTTTCAAGCGTGGAAAGTGGGCAGCATTTTTTCAGAGCGTTGAGATGCAACTCTGAACATCTTGCCCAAGCAAAAATACTGCACAACATGAACTCATCCATCGCTTCATACGTCTACTTCACCGTTTACATCAGTTTCACATGGGAAGTTTCAGCATGCTCAGTCTACCTCATCTCAGGTGAACATCTGGAGATTAGCTTCCTTCTATATTTATACAGAAAGTATAAATTCATTGAGATGCAGGGTTCGCATCGACAGTTCTAAACATTGTGGGACTCTATTTATTTCTATTCAAGAGGCCAGTTTAACTTCAATCTACCGCATACTCATGATTAACCTGAAGGTTCGTCGATTATTCTCCCCATTTTCGCCTTTGCAGTCGTCGATGATTCTAATGGAAGTTACTCCATCTTCTTCTGTCCCATCTTCCTCTTCCCTGTCCCCGGCCTTTACACGCTCGGTCTCATTCCCAGACTTGGTGGAAATGCACATCAAGCCACAGTCAGAACCTCGTTCAGTTTCAAATTAAAGTATTCCCAGGCAACTTACCTCTTCTTCCTCTCAGGCCTCTATGGGTCCTTCCAATGTTGCATTCTCCATCGCCATCAAGTCATCCTTTTCCATTCTCATCCTCTTCGGGTATCATTTATCTTGTTGTGCGTTATCTCCTAGATCGGTCATATCACTGAGACCGTTGCCTGCGCTTTGGTCATGGTCATTCTGCTCTTCAATCCCATCGCCTTCTTCATCACTTAGAGGACAGTGACTCGCAGAAGGCCGCTATCTCCCAAGTGAACAGTCGTTTTCCCCCCACGCACTGTTCTCCATGTTGAGTCGCCCAAGAAATAGATTCTGAATAAGGCGAGCTTCAAGCTGTACACGGCAGAGAACACTACCCTATTGTGGTCGATGCACTTCTTTTACATGCTGGTTTCCCAGCTCGTCTCCGTCAGGAGGAGGGTTTATTGTAGTGGACGGCTGTCTTCTGCACTCTTCTCACGTCTGCCCTCACCATGCACGCCAGCAGGCACATGCAGTCGAGAGCGAACCTCAGTGCGGGCACCATCAGACTGCAGCAGAAACTAATTACCAACCTCCAACTTCAAGTGCGTTCAAAGGGGACTGATTATACGCATCCACTGATACAGATGAACGTGACTACTTTCGGAATGATATCTCCTCTTGTAATCATGACAATTTCTCTAAAATTCCAACTCATTATGACAGGTTGCACGATATCAGAACACTTCTATGCTGTTTAGAACTGATAGCGGTGGTCGGTTTTGCCATTCCTCTGACCTCCGTTGCTCAATCATTCGTCTTCATATCATCCACTCCTTCCTACCGTGTGTTCTTCATTCGCCTCCTTGGAATTTCCGCCTCCGAGGTCGTCCAGAAGCCCTTCGTCCTTCCTCGACTCAGTATGAGCCGAGGAAGGGTCACGTAAGAATCGACCAGACTTGCCGATACTGGGGACAAAAATGTTCCGATACATTCCGCTAAATACGTTGTAGTTGCCGATGCTGGAACAGCCAAAAAAAACGTTCTTAGCCAGTTCGCTTCATATGTTGTATGAAGGCACCTTAGGTGTCTGAAAGATGAATGCGCCATTGCTCCCGCCTCATAGACTTCGTGTACCTGAGAATAATTCAGCCAAAGTGAGGGTACATTTGACCTTCCTCGAAGTGCGTGATCGATATCTTAAAATTAAAAAAAACTGAAAGGTATCCCGCGAAGATCGGGATGGACGAAAAAAAACGTGTGAAAACCATTTTGGCGCTTTTGAGTGCTCATTGATCGACCCCGGTTCGACTATGCCCTACAACCTCCACAATCTACCGTAACACGGGCTCTGAAGGAGTTCATGGGCATCGTGGGAAACACCAAATTGACCAAGTGGCCTCCCTCCCCTTTCTCGCTCACTAGTCCCCCTTCAGGGCAGAGATTAAAGATCAGATACGCGAGTGGTCGTCCAAGCAATCGCCGGGTCTCCAAGAACAGGTCAAGCACTTCGATGCCAATCTG
>JACMIG010003631.1:0-11807 GCA_014805385.1 Levipalatum texanum | reverse complement strand
TTCAAATCGATATTGTGTGTGGTGCACCACGGTGGTTTAGCTTTGCCTCGTCATAGCGCCTCAGGGATTCATTTACGACCCCACATGTTATATACCGTTATGATCAGCAGATCGAGACGCATCTATTGAAGACGAGAAAAAGGGGGGTTAAAAAGTGCCCGGAATCCTTCTTTAATGTCGAGACACATTCGCATTAAAAGATGATAGCACATATTGTCTTATTGTCTCGGCCGAGGAGTAGAAGGCTTCCGTTATTACGAGTCCATTTACATAGGGATCATGTACAACTGCGCACTCAAGAATCTCCCCTAGAAAAATTCAGTCCTCATCGATATGTAGTCACCATTTGGTATCGGCAGAAAGTTCTTTGACACACATCTGCGGGTTCTTCATAATACCTGCAACTTTGTCGTATTCAGAAATTCCGTACACTACTTTTCAGAACCGGGTTCTAAAGAAGCGTTTCAAATCGCCCAATGATTACCGATTAAAATGGACAAAAAATTCTTTACCAATTTCTCCCACCTCACCAGACCACTGGGAACGCCGCCAGTTGGGATGAGTGTTCGAAGATTCTGTATATTTAGTCCGTAGCCTCGAAAATATCGGAAATTGAGTAAACTAAAAATTGTTTTTTTGCAGAATAATAACATTACTTTTGTTATTGGCGCTCGTAGTTGTGTGATAACAGGCCTGCCTTTCGAAACTGCTGACCAAGATAACTTATGATAATAAAAATCCCTTTCAGGAAGGATGCCTCGTCATTCACCAACTGCGTTTACGATGACAGTCCTCGTCCCGATGTGAGCCTGATAATAAGGGACCATTGTCAACAGTTGACAAATGATAAAATTTCACGTTATATAATTCCTAACGTACGATATGTCCACTTTGGCGTTTTATTCGCACTTGTCACATAAAGTGGCACATTTCAGATCTTCATTCGAGTCCTGGATGGAGTGCACCTCGAATACCGCGATCTCGGGCCCGTCGGCGGAAGTGAGGCTTTTACATAATATCATTTAATTTAATCCCCTGTCAACTTTTCTGAGACGAGAAGCAATACATTTCGAAGTTTCTAATGCCTAGATATATTGTGGTGCAGAAGCGCTTCCGAATTTCGCTTATGGAAGTGCGAATGTATCAGAGAAATCTATTAGAGATATAGAATCTATTAGAGAAATCAAAAACAGTGGAGCTATAACTCACCGGTTAGGAACGCAAAAAGAGTCATCTGAAGCTCGTTTGTAATGAAGGGGGAAATTTTGTTGCGAGGTTATACCCAGTTGACCTATGCTGCAACACCAGGTCAACTGGGTAATTTAGGTTCGACTTTCGTTTTTTCGCCTGTCGACACAACTTCTCAGGGGGATACTACACTATGATCCGATAGAAGCAAAATGTTGCCTCGGAACCTATCTAGGAGTTTTTCCGAGGTCAAGACGAACAAAACAAAAAAAGATCGGCTCATTTGAACCTTCCCACGCTGAGATATGACTACCCCCATTTGTCTCACTTTTTGTTGTCCCCCCTTTTTTGTCACGCTCGCTCCATCCCGTCCGATCTGCGCGTGAGAACCGGTGAGCTGGGCTAGTACTTGGTTCGAACCCCGCCTGGGACAAACTTTTTGCTTTTCTTTTTAGATGGCCAGGAAGTGTTCTAGAGTGGTCTAGAGTGGTTTAGAGTTCTTCCTCATGGTAGATCAAAGATGAATTATCAATTTTTCGGGAGATCAATCCTCGCCAGGGGGAAAATGTTTTTCTTTTTCCTTTGGAGGGTCAGGAAACATCCTGGAATTTTTCAAATCACATTTATGGAAGATCAAAGACCAATTATCGATTTTTCGGGGTTTAATCACCGCCTGGGACGAACTTTTTGCATTTCTCTTTGGATGTCCAGGAAACATCGTGGAATTTGCCTGGCCTCATCTCCAGCGTGAAAGATCAAAGACCAATTATATTTTTTTCAAAATATTGTATTTTCGAAGTGTTATAATTCTTCAAATGTCGAAAATCACTCCGACTTACTCTGTTTAGTGACGTCGAGATCGTTCTTTGTGAATGGTCAGGAAGTGTTAGGGTGGATTTTGAGATGTCATGGAGCAAGATCAAAGATCCATTATCGATTTTTCTGCAGTTCAATCCCCGCCTGGGACGATCCTTTTGCTTTTCCCTTTGGCCGCCCAAGAAACATCCTGGAATGCATCAGATCACTTTGTATGAAATATCAAACATCTATTATCGATTTTTGGAGGGTGCAATCCCCATGGGGGTAAACTTTTGATTTTGCTCGTTGGATGCCCTGGAAGCAGCCTGGAATTTATCAGACGTCTTCATTATGGTAGATCAACGACTAAATATCGAACTCTGGGAAGTTCGGTGGAATGTCGCCGAACTGTCCCTTTTATTTACCAAATTTATAATAACAAAACATGTTGCAACAAATCGCAACAATAAAAACATGGAAATCCCTTTTCTTATGTCTCGAAGCATTATGGTTATCTGCTTTATTAGCTAGCTTCGCTGCAAATAAAATATGTTCAATTTAGGTTCGAGAAAATACGAACGGAATAAAAGAAATGAAATCAATTCCAAGTAAAATGCAGATAAAACCTAAATTCGCCGAGCGTTTCAATCCACTTTCGTGGCGAACATGAATGCATCTGAATAAGAACTCCACAAATCACAACAACTTGTGTTTTTCGTTCACTAATCACTAGTGTGGTTCAGCATAAAGAATTTTCTAGACAGAAATGCAAAGGTATTATACCATAGTCCTTCCGGAACGGGAAAATGGTATGAGAGTTTCTTCAAACAGCTCACAATTTATCATCTAAGAGAATCTTTCTCTTCTCGAAGAATCTCGGCGAATTTAGGTTTTATCTGCATTTTACTTGGAATCGAACCTAAATTGAACATATTTTATTTGCAGCGAAGCTAGCTAATAAAGCAGATAACCATAATGCTTCGACTCATAAGAAAAGGTATGATATTGTAGAGAACCCGAAGCGTTCTAATTTTTTTGCCCGGACGGACTGCGCTCACTTTTGGTCTACCTCCCCGAGCCCTGTTGTATGCCCGGTATGATTCTTTAGGCCATGAAACGGAGCTCGATGAGGAAGATCAAAAGCGAGCGCAGTGCGTTATTGCGGTTGTCCGGACGTGCGAATGAGAATGGGTTCTCTAGATCTAAATGAGAATGTATTCTCTAGAGCTTTTATAGAACAATATTCGGCTATATAGGTATTCGATATGCACGTATTCAGCATATTCTTGTAGAAACCTGGGGAGCTAAATGGGACGAGTACGAGCCCTGGTGTCGCAGTGTGGGCGAGACACTCGAAGTCGTGTCGAAGAGGAGAGAAGCAGCAAGGAGGGAGTGCCTGGAGATCGAGATGGAGAATCGACGACGATATCTGGAGGATCCTTATGAGCATCCATTCGGAGGAGCTCCCTTCGGAGACGTCCCCTGGCCGCCGCCACCGAGGCTGAAGAGTCCCCCGCCTTCTCCCGATCCTATAGAAGTGGAGGTACGACAGATCGAAGAGTTCTCGGAGAGGAGGTACAACGAGCGCGAGGACCGCGAGTACGAGGAGGCCCGTACCAATGGCCCATGGTGGACGAGGATGGAAATACTCGAATTTGAAGAGTTCATTCGAGCCGCAAAGGTGCCGAGAGCCAAAGACATGAGCAAGTCGAAAGCCGCATGGGAAAGGCAAGAACAGCCCATCGTCGATGGCAACATCAAGATGCTGGTCTCGAAGCAGGATCCACCGGAGACCACCACGGAGGAGAAGGAGACGATAGCCAAGGACCTGGAGACGGAGGAGACCTCCTGGGAGAAGAACGACGTGCTGAAGACGAAGGAGAAGACCACGGACGCACAGGGGAAGAAGGCCACAGAATCCCTGGACATGGAGACGTCAGTCACCTCCAATGAGAAGGAGCATCTCATCGGCGAGAAAATGAAGGAGAAGAACGACGAGGCCGAGGACCTGGAAACGAAGGACATCCCCATGGAGCTCGAAACCGCCCTTGAAGTCCTCGCAGTTCAATCCCTGTCTGCACTTGGTATGGAGAAGCCTGTCCAGCAGACACCCCAGATTGCGCCCTTCCCCCGCCCTCTGGGAGCCTTTTCGCCTCGCTCGCTTTCCACAGTGAACGTCACTCCCCCACATGGAGAAGCTTCTCCTGTCCCGTCTTCTTCTCCATCTACAGTACAGCCTCCTGAACGTACTGCTCTTCCACCCCGAGAAGCACTCCTTCTTCCCACCACCATGCTACAGCCTCCTCGACGTCGAGCGGGTTTTCGATCTGTGACTGCTGAAGCTTACAGAGCCGGCTTACAATTCGGAGCGCCCCCTGGACTTCCTGTGCAACTCCCGAGGACTTCTATTCAGAGGGAGGTTGAAGAATTCCTGAATCCTGTCATGGACATTGGACCCCCGCCCGGTCTTCCTATGCCCCCTCCACCTGGACTGGACCTTCCCTCTACAACGCCTATTAGTCCTCCGCCGGGCTTTGATGATCCTTCCTCAATGTACCTCGAGCCAATCGAATACATGATTGACCTTGAAAACCCCCCTGCTAATGCAGTGGTCACTCCCGAGGTGCTGAAACGACAGGCGGCCCTCAGGCAGGGCTTCATACGATCCGTTGAGAGGAACAAGGATTTGGAGGAGCAGGAGAGGAAGGAGAAGGAAGAGGAAGCCGCCAGGCAGCGGGAAGAGGAGAAGAGGAGAGAGGAAGAGGAAGCCAACAGGCAGATGGAAGAGGAGAAGAGGAGAGAGGAGGAAGAAGCCACCAGGCAGCGGGAAGAGGAGATGAGGAGAGAGGAGGAAGCGAAGGAGCGAGAGAAGGAGGGGAAGAGGAAGGAACACGAAGACCAACAGAAGTTGGAGGAGGAGAGGAACAGGAAGCAGGAGGAAGAAAAGGAGAACAAGCAAATGGAGAGGCAGCACGTGAAGAGCAACAACTCCCAGAAGAAGAAGGGGAACTCCAAGAACTCGGCTGAGATAGAGGTTAATCCCCTTCAGATAAAGAGAGCTACAACTCCTTCAGGGCAAAGAAACGCCGCCGGAAGTCGTTGGCCAGCAGGAAAGCCAAGCTGCTAACGAGGACAGTGGAAAGAAGACTACGGTATGTCCTCAAGGCTGCAATATACGTGTTCTGCGCAGAAAAATAAGCTTATTCAGGTTAATCCAAACTCGGGCAAGAAGAAGACCACATCGACGGCTGCTGTGGCATCAACTACTATCTCTTCATCGACATCCACTACGTCAACGGTATGCCCAGCCATGATTCACTCTTGACTATGCAAAGGTGCATTTGGTAAGCTTTAAATTGAACCGTGACAGTTCGTATTTTTGGCTTAACGTTCAGAAGACATAGTCGACTTGAGAATAATGATATTTCTTGTCTAAAATATGGACTCTGAGCATTGACATTGATTTTCAGACTCCCTCCGATCTGCCGAAGAACAAGTCGCCCTCCTCGGCCGTGATTTCGTCGGCACCATCTCCAACGCCGAAAATGAAGGTAATTGTCTCGGGTGTAAACATGATTCCGAAAAATACTCGTCTCCCTACTATATCACACGCAATAATTTTGTTGAACAATGCGTCTAGGAGTGACAATCGATGATGTGACCGATATTGACAAAGAGTGAATAGCGCATTCTCACGACAGTTCATTTCGCCGAAAATAATTCTTTTGGTGATTTCAAAAAAATAAATTGGGCACGCAATGTTCTTTTCGCCTTCGGATATGGCAAAAATGATAATTGAAGCAAACCGTGTCGATAACTTACAGAACTCTTCAATGCACTGTCCCGCGCTCAAAGTGCCTGCGAAGAATCCAAAAATCCGTAAAAGGTATGATACAGTTGAACAAAACTCATGTTTCTGACGCTCCCAATCAGCCTTCCACATCCACTGACTGGCAATGGATGGAATTTTATTATATAACATTTTATTAAACACTGTTTAAAACCAAATCATTAATCCAAATTCGTTATTCAGGGCTCTCAGTTCTTCGGCAATCTTCTTCATGGCGATTCTGTTCAGCGTCATCTTCTGGCTTATTTTTACTAGAATCTTTTAACATACGAGATAGATAAAAATTCTTGCTGATTAGAGACCTTAAATTCGATGGGAGCAATCATTCTTTTCTTATTCTACCGTGTAATCTGATATGCGAGTAGAATAATCTAACCAGCATGTATCGTGGACAATCTCGACAATTACGCTTTTATTTTTGTTTTCTGCATAAACATCCCAATAATTTCTTAGTTATTACTGAGCTCATAGCGGTTAGAAACCGTCTCATACCTGCTCTCGTCTCGTTTTTTCGTGTTTGTCTTTTCGACTGTATACTCTTTTTCAGGGATGGCTGAGCCGATCGAGTGTAATTTCTTAGCCAATCGATTGACGGTCCTCGAGTTCGAGATCAACAACTTGGTAAGATTTGATGTCGTCTAATTGTAAGCAGCATTGTAATTGCATCCAAAACTGCAACCTCCTCTACTACTATACAAGACAACACCCAAATTGTTTTCAGAAGAACGAAAACAAGCACCTCAAGAAGGTCATCCGAGATCAAGCAGAGCGATTGGACAACGTCAAGAAAACGAAGGAAATCTGCAGCAATCTTCAAATGAAGGTGGGGGTCGTTCACTATTGCAAGGAACCACAACGGTGTTTAAATATTTCCGATCTTTCTGCGCTTAGTGCCCGATTGATATACCGGTTCCCCACGGAGAGTTCGCAGGAAATAGCTGGGCCACCACAAGTTCCCCGTGCGAAAATAAAAGTGGGCTCAGTAAAGAGAACGTTGCGGAAATCGCGTTAGTTTTATAGAGGTATTTACACCGCTGTGGTTCTTGGCAATACCTATATAGTGGTGGTGCCAAAGCTGTGTCGTTTACGTTCCGTTTCGACCTGCTAAAGAGCACTATATTCTCGTTTCTCTAACCGCCCCGACATGTTAGAGAAACAAGTCAACAGTGGAAAGAGATCAGGTTCATACGGAATGCAAACGGAACATCATTGTCACCTCCACACTACATCAAACTCTTATTGTCACTCTAGACTAGAAGAAGTATAGTCATCTGAGAGAAATGGCCTCAATATTTCTTTCAGAAAAAGAAGCTGAAACAGGAACGAGCAGAACTCAGGGCACTCCTCATTTGCGAGACGAGTCTTCTTCAAAGTATGTCGACGCTAGACCATTTCAAATTAACACGGATTCCAGCTGTGAACCGACTTTTTCAACCAACCCCTGGCACAGCCAGCCCAAACTACCTGCAGGCCGGGTCTCGTATGTGGATTATTATGGCCCTGGTACGAGTAAAATAATGCAATATTGAAATTGGTGAAAAGTCATCTAGTCTCGGGTAAACAAATCATCGAAATATATGACGTACTGTTAATATCTGCTTTACGGAATATTTTCTAGCTTACGGTAGAAGGCTGCCTGAAAACTCAAACTCTACGTTTTAGTGTAGTTTTGAACGGGCTACAAGATAAAAATATATATATGCATTCATCATGAGTATCCTTTGAGCAGCAGAGGTTTTCTCGCAATGGAAAATATTTTCTGCTCACCTTTTTGACGCTATTAAATTCTAGACCCCCAATCCCGACCTGTTTTATTTGCTCAAACGAAGCTTCAGGCATCTGATAATCTCAAAAAAATTTGAAACCAGAATCTGAGATGATTCTGATATCGTTTTTTTGTATTTTTAAGTTCTTGGAAATCGAGCATCATTTGTACCATGAGAGTCTGTTTAACCCTCCTTTAAGAATTACTCTTCAGGGATCTGGATGCGGTACGAGTCCGACTACCTCCTATTCTCCGCTCGGGAAGCAAACGAAATCAAGCGGGCCATCGAGCTCATGCATCAGGTTGATAGTTCCTCGCTATCTGGGACGGTCTGTAAACATCAGATAGGGAATATGCTTTTCGAGCCTATGGAAGAACGACTCTTCAAAATCAACAATTTCTTTCAGACCAGTCTCAAGAAGAATTGGAAAGAGTTCAGCATTCTCATCAACCCGCTCAAGCAGAGCTCTGACAGCTACGCTAGCATTGCAGATGACGTTTTGACTACGTACGATTTACGAATCACGTTTTTCGTTTAAGTTCATTTGCAGTCCGATTCGATGGATGGTCAGGAAATCTCTCGGACTTCCGATGCAATGGAAGTTGCTCCTGCTCTTTTTGTAAGTTGGACGAACCAAACTTTGAAAAATGAACTCGTGGCAGGTCATCCGTCTATTATCTGGTGAACTTCGGACGCCTCGCAACAGGAATCATTCCTCTGGACATTTCCCTCAACTCAATATTTTTGGTCATCATGGTCATGGTAGTGGGAAATATCGGATATTGTGAAGGGTGGAATAGAGTCGATTCGAACAGCATTTCGGAGACTGATTCTGAAAACAGAAATGTAAGCGATAGTGAGGACAGTGGAAGTGATGCCGATGACGAAAGCGAAGAGAGTGATTGATTACAGTGAGCGGAAGATGCGATTAGTTGTAATATGCTATTTTGATAATGAACATGTAAGTCTTTCTTCGATTCTTACTAAGCATTTCCGCCTGTACACAAGTCGCATATTTTAAGTGTTTTTATGCAATTATTTTATGATCCAGATATAGTTCATCGTTGAATTATTTTTACTTGGAAACGCAGCTTTTAGAGATCGGTCTTATCGTACTTGCGAGTCTTGATTAGCCTCTTACCGCAATGAAATATAGATCTTGCTAGCAACATGCTTTTACTTCCGCTCAAACCATACATCTCAGCTCCGCTACATTCAAATCTGCTTACCGCATTTCAATAGCTTTATGCTTATCGCTATTATTGTATATAGATTGTGATTTGATTCCTGGTTTAATATGAAAATATTGAATATGATGTATTTGATCATAACTGGTTTGAAACCGTGTGATATCTGATTTTCGCTTCTTTGAGTGTTCATTCTAAAAGAATACATTTCCTTTCAGAGCAATGGTTGATCCGGAGGCGGTAGGAGAAATGCGAGCGGTAGCCCAGGATCTCGAGACCAACCTAACGGAAGCTCACAGACTGGTCAGCGTATCACATGCAACAAACTAATTAGGGGATTTCCGAAAGCAACAATGTCCTAGGAAACTGCTCCAACTTTACAGAGGGGACAGCTCAACGACCTGGAACTCAATCGAGCTCGTCGCAATCCGGTACGATTTGGTGTTTGTTTATTACCAGGTGGAGCGCGTCTTGGAATTAAAATTTTTTTACTACGCGCTCAACAATTCAGTCCCCTATTACTCCGCGATCATAAGGAATTTGGGTCTGAAAATTTCAGGACTTTCTTCTGGTGCCATAATAATATGCGTAGCCAAAAGGATAGGCCTAAATTGCAAGTGGAAGCGCTGACACCGAACAGATCATTAGCTCACCACAGTATTTACACAATACCCAAAGGCAGACTACTAGCATTGCCTTATGAGTTGTGGTATTGTCCAGTATTATAGTGATGCGGAGGCGACGCGCGAACTACCTAGCGCTAAGCTGCGAAATGAGAGTAATGAAGGGCAGAAGATAGATCACTTCGCTGCTTACCGTTAGGTCGTTCGCGCGTTGCCTCCGCATCACTTCAATACCGGACAATTGATTGTTATCGGTTCTTTGAGATCGAGCGTCGTCGACTGGCGAACGAGCTCGGCGCTCTTCTCGAGTACCTCGCACAGTACCGCAAGGACTGCGAGAAGTTCATGAGTGGTATGTCGAAGGGAAAAACATTGCGGAGAATACAAGCAGCCCTATTGTAAAGAACCCGAAAGTTTCTGTTTTCAACACATTTTACCACGCATTTCTTTCCCTCAACACTATTTAGTTGACTACATTGCCTTTCTCAGTATTCCTGAGGTGAATGACAACAGAGAAAGCGAAAATATTTTTCGTTGGCACTTATTGTCGGCGGAATGAACGTTCCGGACAATACGCTCATCGCCCTGCGATCTCTCTCCTGTGTTCTCTCGTTGTCTGGCGATTAGAGAAACGAGAGAACTGTGTAGAGAGATCGTAGGGCGATGAGCGTATTGTCCGGAACATTCATTCTACCGACAATAGCATGCACGTTAATGCCACGGTTGCTTTTCAGACGGCCGAAAGAAGTCCCCGACCTCCAACACCGAGCAACAAATCTTCAATCGATTCTGCCTCAAGGCACAGCGGGTATTAAAGCTACTGTCAATACAGTGAAAACGTTTTTGTAGTTGAACGAAATGATCCGGGAGATGCGCACGCGCCACGAGGAGCTCATGACGGAAGTGGAGTGAGATTCATTTTCAAGATTTATCAACGTTGCAAAATTAGAGTAGAATTCTAATAAAATAGAAAATATTAATTGAATTCTAGTAAAATTGTGATTGTTCATAATGTGTGTTATTTCCAGGCACGACTGTCGCCTGCTTCCGCCCGCTCCCCGGCGACGACACTCGATCTTCTTCGAACTCATTGCCTACACGTAAGCACCCTAAGTTATATCGACAACAAAACAAGCATTGAAAGCCAGTATCTTCAAATTTTTGACGAAAATGTGATTACATTATACATTATCGGCGAACCAAACTCGTCTTCATTTCGCACCTTGGCGCGAAAGATTATCCAGCAATCAGACAACGAGAGAACTGAATTTTCAATAGAGAGGGCAGAGGACGGATGGAACTCGAAAGTAGACGCGTTTGGTTCACGGAAAATGAACTTGCAGCATCTCCATCGTGGTCATCTTCACGTTCCTTCACCTGGCGGGCTTCAACGTCCAGGGTTTCCTCGAGAAGTGCCTTCCTCCTGCTCAGGATAGAGCCACCGCGGCTCCTCTCCGCCTACACCTTCGCCTCCACTGAATGTCGAATATCATTAGCCCGCTTGTGAAGTAGGCAGAGTTATTTCCGCGTTATTCTACGACCTTTTAAATTCCTGAAGTATACCATATTTACTCATAGAGATACGTTCCTCCATTCACTAAAGCATCTAGCCTTGATATCAAACCATGTGGAATTGACATTCTCTAAATCTATGTGTAACATTAACAAGATTTACCTGTAACATTAACAAGATTTAGTCGATTTGCCAGAATGCATCCTCAAATGTCTGGTGTCTCTCCGATTGTCTAGTCTCGCACCTTGGAGAGAATAGACGAATGGAGAGACGAAAGGCATTAGAGGATGGATTCTGCCGCACCTAATATTTAGCTCTGCTATAGAATGGTTGCGATCCTGTCCCACTCGTGTGGTTGTAATACTGACCATATATTTCATTCCCCATGCACATCTCAATATCCATTAACATGCAGCATCGAAAATGAATAAAACAATTTGCATTGATAGCTAACCAATGTTTTGGAGCGGTTATAAGCCGCGTTCCTATTTCTTACCTTGATCCTACTCATGTTTTCAGCAATTACAGAGCCATGGAGATTCCGGATATTCGAGCACTCGAGAGCGAACTTAATACCACTCTTTCATCTGCCTATCGCATGGTTAGTTTAAGCGAGCAGACCAGTTTAATCTACAGTGTTCCAAAAGAATCAAACGGAACACACCATTATAAGTCTGTTGAGCTAAGTAGAAAATGCAACCATATCACCATCGTAAGTATTAGGTTGATCGGAAAGTAATGGTACATGGGTCATTAAAAAAATCGTATTTATTCGTCATCAATTGATATCAATGGAAGTACTCTCCACCAGCATCGATGACCTTCTGCCAACGCTCCGGCAGCTTCTCGATACCATCCCTCCAGAAGGACGGCGTCTGACTC
>JACMIG010003630.1:0-11807 GCA_014805385.1 Levipalatum texanum | reverse complement strand
GGGGGGGGGGGCGAGGGGGGCTGAGGACAGGGGAAGACGCCTAGAGATTAGGGGCTGGAGATACTGCGGCCAATTCAAGTGAGAGGTGGAAGGATAACCGGGGCATAACTAATGTAAGGACGGCCAATACTCGGAGTGTAGAAAAATATTCGAAGAACATCGGAATCCACGACACCGATTAGAGGATGTTGGAGAATTGAAAAACTTTCCCTCATTTCTGGGCGGGGAAAGTTAACATTCCCACTGAGACAACTCTTATCGACGATCCTTGTCCTTCCCACCAGCTAGAACGTTTGTTAGATCCCAATTCCTTTTTTTACAAGATCGACCAGAGAAGGGCACATATCCCAAATCATTTTAGGCTAAATGGTGGGTGGATGTTTTCGTTATCGAATCGAGTGTCTTTATCAAGTACAAGAGGAATGCAGTTTAGTTGGAAAATGAAAGAAAACATTTCGATTACAAAATAATGGATCGGTCGGATGCGGTCGTTTGGAACGTAATCAAGACGTCGCGGGCTCTGCGTACATGATTTTGGCGTGGCGGAGGACATTTCTCATCCTATTCGTCTTCGTGACACACTTGGCAATCTGAAACAATAAGCCTTTATGTACGTTTAACTACTGTTGATAAACCTGCTAGTTGTTCTTCCGCACCATCCACATGCATTCTTTCAGCAGTTGATTTCCTGCACCAGTTCGTGGATATGAACTCTTGCGTCCATTTCTTGAACATCGACTTCTGGGTGACGCAAGTGGAGTACTTCAGGAAGTCTCGGGTGACTCATGTGTTCAGTCTGAAATAATTCCCAGGTGAGTCTTTCAACATATCCGAGCTTACCTCGCTCTATTAACCGCTGAGGCGAGATTCAAATTGACGTTGAAGTTCCAGACAACATGATCGTGGACTACGTAGGAGTCCTCATCTGAAATGAATGGTTGTTTGAAAACGAAATACTCGTGCATCAGGCTAACAAACTCAGGACAGCAATGGGGTCACAATCTATACAGCTAACATGAGGGAGAAACGAAAGAGTGAGCCCGTCAGGGTGATTGGGAGACAATCCACAATTGACGTTCGGGGAAGAAGAAGAAGACGGGAAGTGGCACGGACGATAACGAGCAGTTGGTCAGATAAAAGAAAGGATCGAATTAGATCGAAGTACAACGCAAGCCCATCGCCTATTTTGGGCGGCGGACCTCCACGCTTTGAGAATGAGTGGAAAGTTTCGCGCGAGGCATTGGCGCGAACATATGAAAGGTAAACCGGCATAGACATAGGTGCGAACCTGTCCTACTGACTCATCCACAGAGCGAGACGATTGGACACGCTCTGCCGCTCTATGAGACCCCGTGTCTACGGGGAGGGGACAGGAGCCTCTGCCAGAGTGATGAATGGAGGAAAGGAAGAGAGGAGAAAGGGGGTGATTGGCACGGGAGGGCAAAGTGACCGAGGACATGGCAGCCATACTCCTAATTCCTCCTTCCTCGATGTACACTGCGTTATCATTTCACTGATACCGCGGGGTCGTTCAATATAAGTAATTTGCCCCCCCCCGCCGTTTCATGACCGATAAGGCATATTTGATTCTTCCAATGGGTACCGCATATTAGGGGGTGTAATGTGATAGTCTAGAACGATACGGAGCTTCGTAATGTCTGGTTTTTTAGACGGAGCTCCGTATTGTCTAGTCTCTTACAATAGACGGAACTCCGCCAACTCTAGAAGGCAGACAATACGGAGCTCCTTCTAAAAAGCTAGATAGTACGAAGCTCCGTATCGTGCTAGACTATCGCATTACACCCCCTACCGCATATGGTCGGTCAAGGAGGCGTCTGAAACAATCAACTACCACCGGTTCACGTCATCCACTATTTTCCCGACTCCTGCGTGGGGCTCACTCTAATTGATGGACAACGGAAGGAAGGAGAGACGGTGATTACAGTGACTTGGAATGCCTCGGAAATTACAGTTCAATTAGCAAAATTGTGTTGAATGAACTTTATTCAACGCATGAAGCTTACAGCGACAGATTTGATCACCTGTTGTACCTCCTCAATGCCGAGTGTGCACCCGAGCGTGAACCTGATTAAGCGATTTGATGACTGGTTGCAAGGTGCCACAGACTTTGACACTTCCGAAGCGATGAAACGACTTCGGACACTGATTGCACTGGAATCTCTCTCCAGTATGGTAATGCATGTGAGTCTGAATAATAATACAACACACATGCACGCTTCGGTTGGTAAAAAGATGCTGATAACCGAGATTTGCAAGCATTCTTGATTAAGTACAAAATGAGAAACTGAGACACCGAAAAAACGCATTTAGAATCACTGATTGGTTGTTAGAAAAACGTCCGCGATATCTCGGACTGATGCTTTTTTTCATTTTGCCGATATTACTAGTAGTCATTGACTATCTACTATCGCGTAGCGAATTCCAAATCATGCCATATTTCTAACCTTGAGGTTTGTGAGTTGTGAAAAGGTCGCGAAGCACTCTTGGCACACATGCGGTCTTTCCCCGGTGTGAACGCGGTGGTGGATCTTCAGAGTGTGGAACGATCCAAACATCTTTCCACATGCAACGCATTCTAGCATCTTCACTTTTTTATGAACGATATTTATGTGACTCTGAAAAATAAGCACGCATGGTTCCAGTATATATTTCAGAATCGTACCGATACTTCCGAATTGTAGCAGAATGTTGCTTCACAAAGTTCACACCAATACGGCTTCTCGCCGGTGTGATTGCGCATGTGTCTATTCAAAATTAGAATAGTGTCTTATGCTAAAACGGTATAAATACGGTTAGCGCAGACGTCGTACTGTAAGAATTTCCACATTCAAGACATTGATGTTCCTTTCTTCTTGTATGTGTTTGTTTGTGATGCTAAAATAAGTACTTGAGTGTTCGATCCTAGACTAAGCATTTCTATGGCTTGATGTTAGTATGCATATTCATGTGTTCCTGGAAAAAACCATCAGTTCATGGCTGTGCATCATAAATAAGTAAAAGAATCGACCCATGAAAACATTTTTTTCGTGATTCGAAAGGCAACGAAAATGTTGCATGATGGTTTCACTCTTGCATTTTCATGAATTATCTGCCATGCATTGCTAATTTTCTGTGTTCAGTAAAACCGTAATGCTGGATGTGGGGCGCAACAAACCCCTTACTTCTGCCGTAATCCTAAATCCAAGAACAAAATTCACAATACTGCGGGAGTAGGATCGTTTGCAACTTTTCGTTAACGAAACACTTTTTCGCAGCCCTGAATTTTTATGTACCAACTTGCAGCTCCCGTTTTCCAAAAAACGCGGCGTTGCATTCTCCACATGAAATATTCCGACGAAACTCGTGAATGTGCTGTTGATGAACCTGGAAACAATATTATACTTGCGAAACAAAAAGCTGTAATTATTTATCAGATATGCTTTAGGAGACAGTTTATAAATGCGTACACTTCGGAGCGAGGCTCAGAATCGCAGGATGTTTGGGATGCAACATTGAACCACATGGGACGTACACAATAACAACAAAACAAAGAATTTGGGATATAAGAAGCTATATTTTCATCTATTACCTTGAGGTGCCTCGGTTGCTTATAACACGCGTCGCACGCATCACACTTGAATGTTTTCTCGTCCACATGCGTTCGCAGGTGATACTAAAACGATATCTTAATATTAGGGGTTTCTAAATGGCATGACAAAACACTATTCAGTGAACTGAAAGCATTCTGAAATCTATTATCTTCCACGATCAGCAATTATTCCCCCCAGTAAAAATAACTCTTCGAACTTATATTTTGTTTGCATAAAAGATGTTATGCTTATGCAAAATAGTGCCCTAAATGTGATGCAAGATTTGTTTTATGCGGAAATATTTACTAGAACGGGTTAATTTGTTTCAACACACTTTTAGCGAATTTGCTATTGCGAATGATCGTGCGCATATCTTGCATTTGAAAGGCGTTTCACCTGTATGAAACCGCATATGAGACTGAAAATAATGGAAAATTGCAAAATTACATATTTAGAAACAACTTTGAGGTCCGCCTGTCGGATAAATCTTTCTCCACATTCTTGGCATGCGAAATCCCATCGGTGCTCATGAATACGTAAAATGTGATACTAAAAGTAATGTGTCGTCTATTTTGTTACTAGATATATATAAATATGACTTTTTTCTCGTATTTTAAACGTACCTTCAGACCCTTCCTAGATTCGTATCCTTGACCGCACTCATTACAGGAAAAGTTCTTCGTGGAATTCATAATCGACAACTAAAACATCAATAGTTTAGCAAAAAATACCACTCTGCAATATTCGAATTATTTTTCTGAAGTTTTGCAGTATTACACGAAATGATCGAGGTATTGTCTTCTGAAGCCGAGGCGCAACATTCGGTGACTGACAAGATTGGGGTTATTGTTCGAGTGCAAAGAAGAGAATTCAGTATGGGATTGCAGCGGTTCTTTAGAGATTCAGTGTAAGACTTGCTGACATATCGCATCCTGTTTGTTATTGTGTCGCACCGAAGGGGTGCACCGAACCTCACCGAACCTCAGAAATTTCCGTTCAAAACTTGTGACCATCAGCAGCGCGAACGTATTCGAACTATTGTTCAACTTTGGCATGCCCGCAAATTAGCCGTAATTGTAGAGATCCTAGTGCCCTTGTGGAGAATCACATCGCGGTGCAATATAAAGGTTCAGTCATACGTAGCACTGCTGGGACATCCGACAATATCATTATCGTCAACGTCGCCAAAGAAATCGACTCGACATCTTCAGCCATTTTATTCTCTGTACACGATGTTGTGATCACAAATAAATATGTTTGAAATATACTCTATCTCCATCAAGGCAAGAATCAGAGCTGGGAAAATTAGTTGTACACATTGCAGGACGCGAGATCAAAAGAGATGTTGGAAAATGCGTGAAATGCATAAATCACGAAGATTTTAGGTCTGCTAGAAATTTCCGGGAAAATTAAAAACTCGAGAAAACTGGACTAATATCAATGTTGCGAACCCGTGGAAGAGTTGTCACCGGCGACATCTGAAATAAGTGAAATGATTATTATTAATTAACGTTAATAAAAAGGACGGAATAAAGCGGAACCAAAAAAGAAGCAGTACATGGTACACACCTGACCAAGTCTATAGAATGAGCGAGTAAGAAAGCTCCAGTTATTCCGAGACAGCTGCGAGTGTTTGGAAGAGCGTTGAGGAAGGGCGGACGATGCAGGATGATTGGAGGGAGACGACTGTAATGGACGAGGAGTGAATGATGGCCAACTTAGGGGACTTTCCGAAGAACGACAACTCGTGGTATTGTCCGGTATTATAGTGATGCGGAGGCGACGCGAGAACTACCTTCGCGATAAGCAGCGTAGTGATCTATCTTCTGCGGCAGAAGGTAAATCACTACGCTGCTTACCGCGAAGGTAGTTCGTGCGTCGCCTCCGCATCACTATAATACCGGACAATAGCAAAGATTTCTATACCAACTAACAATGATGGTCAGATTCCCGTAGCACAAAAAGGAACGAATTAATGATGTGCAAAGCGGTGATTAGAGCGTCGGAACACATCGAGAACCATTCACGAAAAAAGAGTTAAAATTACCATGCGGCGGAAGAGCGGAGGCATCTGGAAGAAATTCGACATACGGTGATTTGAGTTCGCCGAGTTGGTCTGCAAACGGGATGAATGCAACTGTACCTAGAATCTTTGAAAAGCTGAAATTTCGACCTGCAAGACATCCAAACGTTGGTCGGTGCGAGGGGCTGGCCGACCAGCACTGGTGCATGACGTTGTAGCTGCAAAGCATAATATTAATCCTCCAGATCAACCAAGGATCTTTTCGAGATCAGAGAAAAAATCGAAATTGCTATTCAATGATTTCGCGTGATCATTAAAGCAGACAGAAAGGGGAAGTAGTAAGTAGAAAAACTATTCCTACATGTCATCAGAGCAGCTGATCGGCTTCTCGAGCCGGTTGCCGGCGGAGAGGTAGGCGAGGAGGTCGGCATCGGCCACCGTCGGGTACGGGAAACCACCCAGAGTGCAGATCTCCCAGAGAACCACTCCGAAGGCCTGGAAGAGATCATCTATCAAAGATAATAGCAATAATAATGCTTAACAGCAACTAAACTGAACAGAAATGTAGTAAATGACATTTTTTTTGCATCTGTTTGGGTTCTTGTTACATAACAATGAGTAAAAAAAGCGTACCCAGACATCGCTCTTCGTGGAGTAGACATTATCTCGGATGGCCTCGATACTCAACCATCTGAAAGAGTCTCGATTAAGGTAGCGAGAATTTCGGAGCACTATTTGAAAATAGCTAACCTCAGCGGAATGACGCTCTTGCTGAGCTTGATGTAGACGCCCGGGCGGGACATTCCGAAGTCGGAGATCTGGAAAGTAACTGGGTTTAGTGAACAGTTCGGAACATTCGTTGTAACTAGGAATGATAAATTCACCTTGAGTTGCTTGTGCTCGCCGACGAGAATATTGCGAGCAGCGAGATCGCGGTGAGTGATGTTAAGACCTTCGAGGTGGGCCTGAAAATCAGGGTTGACTACTGCAAATAGCGCGATGGCGCGAAATTTGAAATTTGAAAACTGATTTTAACAACGTACCATTCCGGCGGCGACCTGCGATGCAAAGCTCTGCAGCTCGGAGGGGTCGAGGAGGTATCTGGAACGGGAACTTTATAATTCAGCACTGAACAGAGCTTGTAATGCGCTAACAATAAGCTCAGTTTGTTCTGAGCTAACTAAACTCTCGTAGCTGCCAAGCTGTGTGTGAGTGCCTTACTGAAGCTCAACCGGCGGTGCTCCGCCTTCTTCAATAAGCGACGAAGTCAACGACGAGTTCATGAGCGACGGGCCATGGTCCGCGTAGAGTGAAGTTTTCAACGAAGATACGGCGAGTGAGAGCTGAAGAAGTGTTTTTCATGAATTTCGTTTTGTTTTGCATTTTTTAAAATAGCAATTCTGTCTTTGGAACAAAATTTTTATATTTTTTATTTTTATCCAGTCTCAGTGACGCTCTTCTTGTCCGAGGCGGTAACACTTTCAAGTGTCCCCCATTCTCCAATCACATTTGCAGCCTCCTGGATGCGTAGTGCCCCCACTTTCCCAGGCCTCAGACTCATCCGCGAACTCAATTCAGTCCGCACGGACATGTGTCTGTTCTGATAGAGATCTCTAATGATCTGCGCTTCCTTGATCCAGCGGTCTCTCTATCCTGAGATATCTTTGGACGAGTGGAAAGACGGCTGGGAACATTTCGACTCTCACTCCCATGGCCCCTTTGAACAGCTGCTGCGTCGGTTTTTGTGAACAGAGTCAGACGCGGATACTCAAAGGGCCTCTATCGAAACAACAAGCGATCACTCAAGTGTATGGAGCAAGGGTCGAGAGACAAGATCATGTGATTTCTTACTAGAGACGCTCGGTGGAGTAGTGCAAAACAGTGTGATCACTCTTGTAAGAAACGCGAGCTGCTATCGCTTTGATGTATTACTACCAACTCAAAAGAAGTTGAAAGAGATGTTCGATTACGGTGTATATGTAAATGAAAGTTGTTTCGCCGTGGTTCTAAATAACTTTTTTCCAAGAGCTATAAACGAAACTTGATCAAAGCAAGGGGATGAGTTTACTAAAGGTTTCAGGTGGTTTGTAACCCAATATCTATGGCGCTTTTCATCCAGCACAGCTCAAGGGTCAATGCCGACAAACCTGTCTCCGCAGACTTTGCAGATAGTGTTTGAGGTCGCCGAACGGCACGTATTCCATGACCATGCAGGCAAGATCTGAAAAGGCAGAGATCAAAGACCAAAGCACAACGAGCTACACTCACCATCCTCCATGCAGTATCCGTACATGGTGATGATGTTGGGGTGGCGGCCGACCTACAAATCAAGATATCAAAGGATTGATCAAATATCAAACCTTCTTCATCATCTCGATCTCGCGCTGGAATTCTCGCCGTTCTTCATCGGCAGCATTCGCCTTGAGTTGCTTGATAGCAACGCGAACTGGCATGCCTATAATTTTGTAATCCGCTATTTGTGACGCTCGACGAATCATAAAACTAAGCAACACTGCTGACCACAATATGATATCTGTTTAGCTGTACCGATAATTCTTCGAAAACGATCGGTAAAGCCGTACTGATGTTGAATACTACCTTTCGGGCCGTTGACCGTCCCCTTGCAGACCATGCCGAAGGCGCCCTCGCCTGTAATAGCAAATGTCTTTCTACCAACTCGACGCGAATGTGCGAACCAAATTGCAGCGCTAGAAAAATACTCACCAATAATTCGCCCGACGCTAATCTCCTCCCGTCCGATGTGCCAGTCCTCTTCAGAGACGGGAGTCCGGAACTCGATCGGACGCCGGTATAGGATATTGGACTCGAGGATGGAGTGCCTGGAAAGATTAAACGTCAACTTCACTGTTCATGAGCGTTCTCCCGATATTTGTCAAAATTCAACTAAAACGTGACAAATTTTTCACTACCGGACAATAATACCATGGTGATTGCTTTTTCAAGGAAGGCTGATTTAGCTGATCGTTTGGTGCTCAAATAATAACTACTTTATACTCACCGTGAGTGTGCCAACGCAATCGACTGGAAGCGAAGACCGCCATGCTTGGCGAGAAGGGCCCTGGAACGAAAACAATTTTGTTGGGACCTCACTCAGAGGTGCCGACTCACTTCTTTCTCTTCTTGTTGCATGTGAGGCAGGCAAAGGTGCAGAGGGGCGAGAGGAGGAAGAGGACGATGACGAGGATGAGCAGAATGAGAAGGAGAGTGTGCTCCGAGATCTGGTAGAGCGACGACCAGAGCGTGGGCTGGAAAGAGGAGTGGTTACAGAAAATTTTGCTTGATCACATAAAGAAATTCACTCATTGAATGTAAGAACAAAGAAACAAGATCAACCGCTCACCCTCTCGGTCACCAATTCTGATCCCGGTGTCGTCCCAGTAGTTGGAGCGGGAATCTGATGGCGGACCGCGCCGTCTTCACCCTTTGCACCCAGTGGGATTTGGAGATGATCCTGAAAATATGTGCTGATTACTCGCACTCGCCAAAATAAATTCTATATTATTTAGACACTCGACGAGCAACTGTTTTCACAATGTCCGCAAGGTCTGCACAATGGCAATTGCTACCACAATACCTTGGCTGTCTCAGCGGGCTCTCCCTTGGGTGGCACGGGCGTGGCCCCGACAGGAGGCAGAACCTCCGGAGTGTTGAAGGTCGCAAAGATATCCGGCGTGTGACAGTAGTGCGCGTCGACGGCGAACATCGAGATCTGCATTGCTTCGTTGTGTATTTGTAAGCGGCGCGGCCTCCGGTTCGTACACCCGGGTTCGCTCCCCTCGCGTTTCTCGTTGTTTTTCGCGTACCTTATACGTGTCGTTCGGACGCAGCGTCGCCTTGAAGAACGTCGAGAAGGCGGATTCGTTGAGCTGCAGGGATATTATTATCGGGGTCCAGTTGAAAAATTCCAAAAAAGAGTTCTTTTCCGTTGATTTTTAATTGTCTTAGCTCTAAAACCGATACGAACCACGTGGACGTCATGCTGGTGCTCCGCATCCGGCACTATCCGGAATCGGAAGGCGTTCGGGTCGGTGAACTTGATCGGTGGAGAAAACCTGTAAATGTATAATCAGTTGAAATGGATAAATCAGTAATTAATCGATAATCCACTTTTCCAGGAGGCTGAAGTAGAAGGCGAGCTTGGGGGTGGGGGCGTATTCGGCTGATGACGAGGCGGGAGGCGAGGGAGCGGGCACGGCAGCGAGAGCAGCCAGGCCAGATGGAGGGATCGACCAGGAGATCTGAAAAAAGAATACTTTTTTATTTTTGTGGGACTCAGAGACAATGCTCAGAACTGTTGGCGTAAACAATCGTTTTGTTAAGATAAAAGCCAGATGCGTAACGCTGTAGGTTTTGCGCTTCGATACGTCGATCTACTGCATGTCTCATCAGACGAAAATGTTTGTTCTTGATTTTCGCTGTGATCGCGTGTAGCCATCCTTCTGGTAAATAAACAGCCGCGCACCGAGCAAAAAGGTTGTTGATGCAACGTAAAACTCTCCACTTTCGCTTTCGACCCCTGCCACCTTCTCCTCTCAACCTCCCTTCTCCCCTACCTCGATTGAAATTGCCCAGCGGCAGTGCTCTCCATCTCTCTCTTCTCCCATGAATGGATCCTCTCTCTCTCCTATCGTTCCTATTACGAATTGATTGATGCCACGGGGGCTTCCATTGCACTCGATCGTTCGCGTGGCAAAGTCATCGAAATGTAAACAGTTCCCTCCTGTTCCTCTCCTCCTGCTCCCCTCGCAGCGAACGCGCCAAATTGATTTACCCATTCATCGGAGGAGTTGTCCTTTCGAACTAATTTCAGTTTGATTACTGATGCAAAATGAGTAGATCACTTGCGCAGACCACTCTTGTTTCCTACTCATTCAATTGCTGAAATGTTGCACACCGTCATTCGTTGCCCTTCAATTTCCTTGTTTGTTCACTCGTTAATTGGGCAGAATTCTTCGAACGATTCAGACGTTTCTGTTCAGCTCCGTTGCCTTGACGCGCAATATTGGTGGGTATGCTTGTCTCACTGCGGTACACCGCGATCCGCTCACCCTTCGGTGTCAACTTTCATCTTTCAGATGTTCCCCTGTAGCGGTCGCATCGACTTCGAGCAGTTCGCTGCCTCGTCCCCGAAGACCTTCGTCTTCGTCCTCGACACACACCCCAATATGCTAGCCGTCGAAGTCAAGGACGACAACACGACTTTAGCCATCTGCTGTCGTCAGGACGTGTAAGAATTACACTTTGAAACACTAAATAAATTTGTTTATTTTCATATTGTGGAAAAATAAAAAATGTTTCAGTTGCGGAAGTTTTTTCAGTGGCGGCAGCTTCCGTCGGATAGCAGACATCGAAGTCAAGGCGCCCATTGGCAAGATACACGGTAAATTTTTTAAATTGTCAAGGCAGCAAATCTGAAATATGTCAACTTAGAGAAAGTTCAGTACTTCGACAAATAGATACGAATATGCATAATATCGAAATCTTTTTTTAAAAAAAACGTGAAATTACAGCTGTCGAGCACGAGAACGAGCACATCTACGTTACGGCGCAATCGTCGATCGTTCACATTGTGCACACTCCTGATGGATTCAGGTTGCAGAAGGTATGTGAAAAACGAGCGCCCATCATACAGCCCATCTTATTAGGGGAAAGAAGCCAATATTGTGTTTGCAGGTCATTCCCAACTCCCCAGTGCAAATGACGCTAAAGTCTCGATCGGACAAGGGCGACTACTTTCTGACTATGGCGAACGAGTTGATACTGAAGAAAGATGCATCGTCGCAAGTATGTCCTTCTCCTACCATTACAACCACTAAATAGGAATTGTCGATCCGTTTTGTAGTCAATGTTGTAGGGGGGTCTATTCCATCTCTGATAACAAATAGATAGTTTACAATCTCTTTTCAGGTCGTCGTCCATGATACCGACATCTCCCGTGTTGCAGTTCGGAGTGATCGAGTCATTTGGTTGGAGAAGAGCGCCAACGCAGAGGAGTGGAGGATAATGAAGCGGAACATGGGAAAGGTGTGAACAAACCTTCATGGTCAGAATCAGGGGTGTGATTTTTCGTTTTCCGATTTCTCGATTTTCTCGATTTTTCGAACTTTTTCGAGAAATTTTTTGCTCGAATTTTTTCTCGAAAAAATGTCGAAAAATCGAGAAAAGTAAATTTT